>JARKHS020027277.1:0-74938 GCA_030143305.2 Amblyomma americanum | reverse complement strand
CGAGATCGGCGTGCCTTAGTGCCATTTTGCATTTCCAAATACTGTGTAGGGCAATTAGCATTATGAAATCAAATGGGGTACCGTCATCACTTTCAATTGTAAAGTAGCGAATTCCATACCCAGCGAGAGAAAATTTTTTTGATTGTGCGCTGGAGCACATCCAAAAGGAACACAGCATCCCAGCATTGAAGGAATATATGCTCAATTGTCTCCTCCTTTCTGCCTATTATGCAGTTAACGCCCCAGGGAACGAAAAGACCTCTTTCAGCCATCCACGGTTTGACAGCCATAGTTCCAGTGTGTAACTTAAAAAAGAAAGTCTTAACACCAGACGGAACTAACATTGCCTTAACACGCTTTAGTACCTTGTTACCTATACCTTCCCTGTAAAGGGACCGATATAGAGGCACGGGCAGAACCACACTACAAAGGTCCTTATACAGTTTTTTCCGGTTGACTTCACTCAGGTATTAGAGTGAAACCACGCCGTCAAAAACCTACATGAAACCACAACTTCGCGTAGAAAACCATAAACTCCACTGGGCATACTGCCAGCAGAGACAACCATATTAGGCAAGTGCTTGATATTTCCCAAGAAGGTGCCCACACGAGGACATACCAAAGTTGGCTCACTAAAAATATGTTGCAAATTGTGGCTCTCGAGAACATTGACCAATTCCATCCATTCTATATATTTACTCTCTTACTTTATCCCCTTCACTCCTCTAGTAGGCTTCGCTGTCTTTGTAACACTCAAGGGGAACTCCCAAGTATTTAACAGGAGTCGTAGTAAAACTCATGTAGTCAAAAGTTTCTGGGGCATGCGGCCAATCCTCGTGCCGTAATTCTAGGCACTTAATCCAGTTTATCGCGCTGCCAATGGCCGCACAGATACTTTTAACACATTTAACGGCCTGTGTTACATTGTCGTAATCATTACAAAACATGGCTATATCATCCGCATAAGCCAACAGTCGGACTTCTAACTGATGCAGTTTAAATCCGCGCACACAATAGCTCTGCATGACGCTCAGACAAAACGACTCAATATAAAAATAAAACAACCGTGGCGAAAGAGGGCAACCCTGGCGGACCGATTTGCCCCGCAATCAGACCTCAGTTGCATTGTCGGGCCCCTTATGGCAAAGAATCTCCGGAGCGCATTAATAAAACTTGAGGTATCCTTGCTCTCGATTACCTCGATATCAACAGCGCGGATACTTATGCAAATGAAGAGCACGGCCCACTGTTTGCTGTCGGCCTCACCACCTCTGGTGCGACGAGACGCGACATGCCACGGGCGAAATACATCTAGCCCGACATAAGTGAAAGGTGGCTCGCTGGTTAGTCTTTCTGCGGGCAGGTCTGCCATCTTCTGCTGTAGCAGCCTTCCTCTGAGCTTACAACACGTAACACAGCTGTGTATGTATGAGGCGATGCTACGCTTAACTCCGACGACCCAGAACCCAGCTGCCCTGACTGCTCCCTCACTGAAATGGCGCCCTTGATGTTTGACCTGTTCGTGATAATGCCGCACAATCAGGGTGATGACGTGATGGGCTTCTGCGCTTGCTGGCCGAAATGGTTGGCCCTGCCTAGTCGGCAACTAATTCTCAAAAGACCGTCGGAATCAACCCATGGATCCAGTCTCCCCAGAGGGCTTGACTTTGGTAGTCGCTTTTCTCGTTGCAAGCTTTTCAACTCCTCAGAAAAGGCTTCCTTCTCGACAGATAAAATATTGACTGCCTTTGCTCGGGCTAGGTGTTCTGCAGAAGGTCGCAGTTGGTGAGTTGAGTTGTTATGCGGGGAGTTTGACACGTTTCCGGCAGTGCCCTGAATTTTGTCCACTAGCTGTATGAGCATTGCAACTGCGCGAGTCAGCCAAATCCTACTTGAGAAGCGCTCGAACCGCTTGCTGCCGAGTTGTTTCGTGTCTACACTGGTTGCGAGAACATTTGCCTGGGGCCGCACCTCCGTGTCGGAATCCGTATCGACCAAGTCGAACTTGCCCTTCTATACCTGCGAGCAGTGATCTTGAGGATACAGAAAGTCCGGGCCTGTCAGCCAGGTCGGTCCTGCCTTTGGGGCTGCTGGCTCAGACCTGGTTCCGAGATCCGCAGGGTTCATGTCAGAAGGAACATAGTGCCATTGCTCTGACCGTGTAGAGCTCCTGATGTGTTCCACCCTGTTACTGACATACACAAAAAAACCTTCGCGTCTCATTATGTATATAGCCTAGGACGACTTTGCTGTCAGTATAGAAGTTTACAGCATCAAGTTCCATATCTATTTCACGACTGATAAGCTCTACTAGCTCCACTGGCAACACAGCGCAGCACAGTTCAAGCCGTGGGATGGTGTGCTCCGGATGCGGTGCTAGCTTAGCCTTTCCTATGACGAACCCGACATGACACGCACCATCTGGATATGTCACTCTGAGGTAAGCCACTGCAGCCACAGTTTTGGGTGATGCGTCAGAGAATATGTGCAGTTCCTTGCACTCTGCGGTAGTGAATGAGGCAGGGGCATAGGTGCGAGGTATGTCCAGCTGCTCGAGTACTTGCAAGGAGTCTTTCCACGTCTCCCAGGAGGCTCTCTTGTCATCAGGAAGCGGGCAGTCCCAGTCGCATGTCTCGGCGGCTAGCTCTCGGAGGAGGGACGTCCCTTGAATGATGACTGGAGCAAGAAACCCAAGTGGATCGTACAGGCTATTCACCACTGACAAGCCACCACGCCGAGTGAATGGCTTTTCTTGAATTGGAGTCGTAAATGTGAAGACATCCTTTTCAAATTCGAAGAAACTGTCAGACTGCGTTGGATCGGCTGTGAGCCATTACACAAGTCAAGATCCTTCAAATCCTTGGCACGGCCTTCTTATGGAAATGTTACCAATACTGTAGGAGAGTTAGAGGCTATATTGTGGAGCTTAAGGTTTGATGCGGCCAACATCTATTGCGTGCGGCGTATTAGGCTGATGACGTCCTTGTCTTTGGATAGAGAGTTCAACCCATCGTCGACATAGAAATCCCTCTCGATAAACTGCCTGACGTCGCTGCCAAATTCTTCCTCGCCTTCTCGTGCTGTTCTCCACAGCCCGTACGTTGCTACTGCAGGTGAAGGGCTATTTCCAAACACATGTACCTTCATTCGATACTCCACCACGTCACTGTAGATGCCGTTGTTGCGGAACCACAGAAATCTTAGATAGTTTCGGTGGTCGTCTCGTACCAGGAACCAGTTGAACATGTGCTTAATGTCCACAGTTATGGCCATGGGTTCCTTTCGGAATCGGATGAGCACTCCAAGCAGGCTGTTGATCAAGTCTGGACCGATAAGCAGCACACTTTAGAGACACGCCCTTAAACTGTGCACTGGAGTCGAACACGACTCGTGTTTCTCCGGGCTTTCGTAGGTGGCAAACGCCGAAGATGGGGAGGTACCAACATTATTCTCCTTCTCGAACCGATGGAGTTTCCTCGGCATGGCCGTTCTTGAACATCTTGTCCATGAAGCTCGCGAATGTTTCCCTCAGTTCTGGTTTTCTCTTCAAGGTTCGTTGCACAGCAGTGAGGCGTGACTCTGCCAAGCATTTGTTATTCGGAAGCCAAGGTCTTGGAGAACGAAAGGGAAGGGGCGCTACCCAACTGTTGGATTCGTCCCTTGAGAACTCGTTGTCCATCAGCTTCAAGAATTCCCTGTCCTCAACAGAAAGGGAAGGTCTGTTGTGATCCTCTGTTGTCTGGAACAGCGTTTCAGCGATCCCATCATCATAGCTGTCTTTCCTAGCCGCGTGCTAAGCTGGTTGGATCCAGTGTGTCTATCCTTGCGTGCCAGTGAGCTTCCCCTTGACCAGAAAATGACTCTGACATGGCTCGAAAAGGGAGGGACGTCCATTTTCAAGGACGTTTGTTTTGAGGTTGCTGACACAGTCCGGTGTGCGACTTCGACTTATGCAGACATTCCCTACAATGACGCATTCCAGATCCAGTCTCTGAGCAGATGGAGCATCAGCCGGTCCGTTGCGCTGTTGGCGAACCTTGTGTACTCTGAGGATGTCTCTCCCGAAGAGAAGTAGAATCTTGGCCTCCGGGTCCAAGCGAGGAATGAAATTAGATACAGCTCTGAGATGAGGGTGATGCGATGCCACTTCCGGTGTTGGAATCTCGTTCCTGTTATTGGGCATCTCGTTGCACTCGATGAGTGTTGACAAGGGTAGCTTCACGGAGCCATGAATGTGTACAATGAGAAAGCCGGATGCCCTTCTTCCTGTCGCCTGTGTAGTTCCAGCACATGTCCTTAGCGTGTAGGGGGGAACTGTCACCATTGAGCCCGAAAATGTTGAACTTTGTTCTTGCAAGGGACCTGTTGCTCTGGTCGTCTAAGATGGCATACATTTTTTCAGTGTTATGAGGCTTAGTCGGATGACTGACTTTCACCAAGCAGACCTTAGAGCAGGATTTGCCACCGCTGCTTTGACTGCAGACCTCTGTACACTTATATGATACTTCAAGTGCGGAATCTTGGTCTAGACTTGCATCTTCAGAGCCGTTATGAGCTACAGGAGACTTTTGGCTGACATTTCCGGCATGAAGTGCTTTGGCATGCCTATCGCTACCACAATCGTAACATTTGAGAACTGTTTTGCAGTTTCTTGCAAAGTGGTCTGTGGAAGCGCAGCACCTGAAGCATATCCCATAATTTACCAGCAGAGATTTTCGTTCATCCAGCGGTTTTTCTCAGAAGGCGTGGCACTTCCGGAGGGGGTGAGGTTTCCTGTGCAGAGGACAATACTTGGTTGTATCATGCCACGTACTTCTTTGGTGCGTTTGAGGGCAGATGGTCAGTGCTGGCCTCCACCTCCATCAGTTGCACTGAGATGGGCGTTCTTCTCGTGTTGTCATTCGTTGCCCATCCGTCAGCTTTTCGGTGCCTTGAAGGGGTGCTGCTTGCGGAGTTGAGTTTGAAGCTAGGATCGTTTCTCGTTTTCGCTTGGTCCCTAATAAAGTTGGCAAAGAACGAGAAAGAGGGAAAGGCGACCTGATGATTTTGTTTGTACTTCGAGCCATTCGCGATCCACATGTCTTCCAAACGCTGGGGCAGCTTTTCTACAATGGGGTTTACCCCTCTTGCGGTGTCTAGATAGGAAAGCCCAGTCAGGTGAGGGTCATATTTTGCAGCCTAAACTTCAAGAAGCAGGTCTCCCAGCTCTCGGAGTTTCTGGGTGCCTTTCTCGGACAGTATCGGGAAACTTGAAATTCTAATGAAGATGGCCTCTTCTATAATTTCCGGGCGACCATAGCATTCCTCAAGTCTTTCCCAAACTACCTTTAACCCGGCCTCGGGGTTGTCGACGTGCACGGAACGCAGCCGCTTTGCATAGCTTGACGACTTGGTACCGAGCCATTTCACAAGGTCAAGTTCTTCACTTGCCGTGACTTCGAGAGTCCGTGTCATTCCCTTGAACGTAGATTTCCACGACCGGTAGTTTTCAGGGAAGTTGTCGAATTTCGTAAGCGAGGTACTCACAAGGTCGCGTCGAATCAGATACTTTGCCATGGCGGTCAGTTCGGGGGCGTTCGCTTCATCTCCCTGCTGACGAGCAATGTTCTGCGCGATCCCTTGGATGCGAGCGCTTGGTGTGCATGGAGCGTGGTTTTCAAGGGACACTGAGGAGAACCCTATCAAAATTTTTTTGTTAGCAATATCTGATAGTTCGGAATTTCACAGCTTTGTTGACGCTTGTCCGGGAGCGAAAGATGCATTTATTTCAAAGAAATTTGGATTCGAAGTTGAAAAATTTTTTCCCGCCGCTCCGATTCAAACTCGAGAACTCTTATGACGACACGGAGAACTCTTATGACGACACAGAACGGAGTGACGTGAAACGTGATGTAAACGGAGACTGCGTGACTTCTGGCGGCTAGCGGTGCGGTCTAGCAGCTGCGAAATGAAAGCTACCGCCGCCGCACGTTGAAGGCATCTATCGGGGGTCGCCACCGTCGCTTCGTTTACGTTTGCACCGGCGTCTTGCCAGCGTTACGATGGATCCCGTTCCCGAACCCGACGACGTAGTTCTCGCAAAAACTCCGGCCTGCATTTCAGCGACCTCAGCCCCACAGAGCGTGCGATGCTTTTGAGGGAGCACGGTTAGGTTAGGCGCCGGCGGATGGTTTCCCCCTTCCTCAGAGAGCAGCCGTTGCAAACTAAATATCATAACCCCAGTGCGGGGAGTCGCGAGGGGTGCGTTGCGCCCATCGGAGGCTGGCCGGGGCTTTGGGGCCAACGGATTGTGATTCCTTGAACGGAGCGGTTGCAAGGCGCAGCAGGCATCGTCGAGGTCTCCCACGGTTGCATGGGCCAAGTTATTTATTTATTTTTTGCCACAAAAAACAAACGGCTGCTCGAGGGCGGTCGCGTTTAAAGTCGGCGGCTTAAAACCAAAGTCGGCTCACGACGCTTCAACGCCTTCCGCTAGATCCAACGGGTCCACTGGATCTGGCTCTCTCGCCAACTTGCATGTACCTTCAGATATGTACTGTGAATGGATTAAAATAGCCGAGCTCGAAAAGAACAGCTCCGGCGAACTGCCGCAGCTATTGAATATAACGCGCACCTCGCCGCGGAGCCAAATCAGTCTGGCCGGGCCGGCGGCGGCTGGCGCACTCGGCGCGAAATAAGATACATGCTCCAATATCCCCGCCAATGCGGTCAGAGTGCGCCGAAGCCGCCGAACGCGTCGGCGGTCAACCGCAGTTGGAGTATAGAGGGTCTCGCTTTGACCGACGTGACTTCGCCGTGCAGGTCACGCGCGCGCGCGCCTCGCCGCGGCATAAACGCGCCTTGACAGAGCCTGCGCTCAACCGCTAACCAACGTATTCAGCGGCGGCATCCACGGGAGCCACTGAACCCCCCGCCCACTCACTGAATAAAACAAAAGAAGTCCGGTGCCGAGGTTTGGAATCGAACCAGGGCCTTCGGCGTTTGAGGCGGATACGCTACCGCTCCGCCACGACGGCTCAAGTTACAGCCGTCAATAAAGGCGCATCTAGTGAATGCACTCTTCTGATGCAGAAATCTCCGCGCTTTCGCTAGGTATATCCTGGCCTAACAGAGCTAGGCCATCAGCAATTTTCTGAACTGCCTTGTACCTTGTCTCCCGTCCCTATAATAAACGATTTCCGTTAAGTAGTTTGAAGTTGACTGGCACAGCCAGGGACGTTTCGCCGGGCCAGCGTGCGAATACACAAGTGCTGCCTTGTACGATCACCGACCATCGTGCCATCATAGCTTTTCATCGACCGTGGCGATCATCTGACAAGCTTTAACAGGCTCCTTCAAAGGTTAACTAGCACTTGAAGTGGCACTTGGAGTTCCTCTGCTGTTCGGCGCTTGTAAATCGAAGCGCGTCAAAAACAAAACCACGGGGCACGCAAAACTCATAGACGCGAAGCGCCATAACAAATCGAAACTCTCCTGGCCGCCTGTGGCGCCGCCAAGCATCCGTTTTCTTTGCTTCCAACATTCAGGTTGTCTTTTGCCTGCCTTCCTTGTGTGATAAAAGTGCACTATTAGTTTTAAAACAAAACTTACTTCAATATTGATCTGCGCAACCTACCTTTGTCGGCCTCAGAGATTTGTGAAACTAAGTAGGATGGAAAATTCCTCCAAGGTGGCGTCTCTTGTCCTATGGCGTCACCACGCTTGTACTTGCGAGATTGGCCTGTGGTGGCGATACCTGTATTTTGGTTCTTGCTATTTTCTACCTTACAAGAGCTTTGTTTTCAGTAAGAGCGGCGTTTTTGTGATCAGGAGCTGGTATTCTATCGATACAAGCCAACTTCAATTTCTCCTCAGTGTCCCTTTCAGGTGCTTTATCCACGTTCTGAAAGACGCAATGCTCTCCGCCGTCATGCTGCTGCGATTGCTGGCGCGGGCCGATGCGCACGTGAGCCTGGTCAAGCACGCAGTCAAAGGTACGTTGAGCGCGGTCTTCGGATGCCTCAGAGACAGTCCGACAGATGTGATGCTCCCCGCCGTGCTGATCTACGGCAGCCTCCAGGATCTCTGCTTGTGCTTCCGCGGCGACCGCTTCTCTTTCCAAGCGCATCACATGTAACTCAGTGTCCAGCTCCACTTTCTTGCGTTCGATTTACGCAGCCGCATTTTTCTCTTGTTCTTCCAGTTTGGCCTTTTCCAGTTTCACCGCGGCTTCTTTCTTCGTAAGAGAAGCCTGTAGTCGCGCCGCGGCGGCCTCCGCTCTTGCTCTGGCGGCAAGCATCCTTGGCATTGTCGAGACGGTCGAACGCTCCGAATGAGCTGAGCGCAAAGAATGCCGTGACTGCACAGAGCTTGCCATTTTCTCACAGCACGCGAGATGAGATTGTTCCGGACTAACTTGAGCGGCGGGCGACTTGCGGTCTTGCGACGCCATTCCGTCCGTGGCTGCGATGCGAAAACGGAACTTCTGAAGAGCAGAGCCAGCCAGCGGAGCCGCCTAAGCCTAGGTGCTTTCGAAGAGCGCGTGAGACACCGACTCGACGTTCATCTCGTTTTTACTGTTCTGATTCCGTGGCACGCGTTGGGGCTGCGGCCACTCTTCAGATAGTTAACAGGTCGCAAACACAACGAAAATTAAAACTTTGTCTTGCAGTTACAAACTTGTAAAAACGCGGTGCTGCCACAGTCGTGCACCGCGGTTGAGCCAACGAATGAGTCACGAGTCCCCTGACATGAAACTCCGGGAGAGGGAGCACTTAAGAGGGAGAAAGAACGCAGGCGAGAGTGAAGGCGTACGGGGAGAAGGAAGAAACAGAGCGAAGAAGATAGGAGTCCAGTGTACGCAGATGAAGCCGGCACCTGGGCGGGAAATTCGAAACTGAGCTCGGGACAGCACAACCTTGTTACCTATACCTTCCCTGTAAAGGGACCGATATAAAGGCACGGGGAGAACAACACTACAAAGGTCCTTATACAGTTTTTTCCGGTTGACTTCACTCACGTATTCGAGTGAAAACCGCGCCGTCAAAAACCTACATGAAACCACAACTTAGCGTAGAAAACCATACACTCCACCGGGCATACTACCAGCAGAGACAACCATATTAGGCAAGTGCTTCCCGAGGCGAAGTTGACAGACAGTGTGTAGGAACGGGTGCTTAACGTCCCGAAGAAATAAAAACCGATTGACAACCTGTCTCAAAAACAAATGTGACAAACTGAGTCCTCCATTTCCAACTCGTAGAAATAAATTGGTGCGGCTTGATTTTTCCCAAGAAGATGCCCACACGAACACTGCAAACACCCGATAAAATTTTTGGATATGAACCCTGGAGCAATGCAAGACTTGGAGGATATACCAAAGTTTGCTCACTAAAAAAATATTGCAAATTGTGGCTCTCGAGAACATTGACCTATTTCATCCATTCCATTTATCTATTTTCTCCCTCATTTTATCCAATTCACTCCTCCAGTAGGCTTCGCTGTCTTTGCAACACTCAAAGGGAACTCCCAAGTATTTAACAGGAGTCGCAGTCGAACTCATGTTGGCAAAAGTGTCTGGGGCCTCCGGCCAATCTCCGTGCCAGAATCCTAGGCACTTATTCAAGTTTACCGCGCTCCCACTGGCCGCACAAATACTTTTAACACATTTAACGGCCTGTGTTACACTGTCGGAATCATTACAAAACATGGCTATATCATCCGCACAAGCCAACAGTCGGACTTCCAACTGATGCAGTTTAAAACCGCGCAGACAATCGCTCTGTATGACGCTCAAACAAAATCACTCTATATACAAACAAAACAACAGTGGCGAAAGAGGGCAACCCTGGCGCACCGAGCGCTTGACTTGAATGCGTGAACCCACCACCTTGTTGATAATTAGACTTGTCGAGCAATCCTGGTACGCCATGGCGACACCGTATCGAATAATTCTACCCACATTCACATGATCTATAATGCACAGAACTTCGTGAGGCACCCTATCGAACGCTTTCTGATGATCAATTTGGATCATTGCCACTTGTGTGCCCATTGCGTCGCAGCATTCGAGGATACTACGCGTTACATGTATATTTGAGGAGATAGATACGCCTTTAATACCGCACGTTTGATGCGGCCCCACCAGGTTGGTAATAACTGCCTGCAATCGCTTAGACAACATTTTCATCATTATCTTAGTCTCCATTTGTGAGGCAAATTGTACGGTAAGAGGTTACTCTGCGCAATACAACGGGGTCTTCTGATTTCGGTACAATAACAGTGTGGAAGGATGTGAAGGAAGGCGGCAGTACATTGAGATCGAATGCAACATTGTAGACAGCACCTAAGACTGGTGAAATTATTCCTTTTAGACATTTATAGAAAGCTGAGGTCAGAACATCCGGACCCGGAGACTTCCCCGGCTACATGCTCTCAATAGCGCTTTTCACTTCCTCTACTGAAATAGCTTCGTCCAATATTTCCTTCGTAATGTCGTCTAGGCTTCGCATCAACCAAAGGAAGTCTTTCTTGAAACGATCAAGCCAACTGAGCAGTTGGCAAATAACCCACTGTAGTGCTAGAAGAAAGCGCGCTCAATATCTTCTGGTGTGTCACTATATCTTTTCCACCAGCTTCAATTTCCACTATCTGATTGCGCCGCGCGTGCCACTTTTCTGAGCCCAACGCTCTTTTCGACGGAACTTCCCCCGCTATCAGCTTTTCAGCTCTCGCCCACACCAGAGCACCGTGGTATCTTTCGATGTCGAACTGTTCTATTTTATGCGTTAGTGCGCGAATATCGTCCATGAACATGCCGGGCCTACTAAATTCTTCACTGATCAATTTTTCCAAGTTTCTGCGCATCGTTTTTTCATCTACCCCTTTTTGTCTGCGTATAGCACTCGCCCGCTCTAATGCTTTGATTTTAACTGTCTGCTTGAAGTTCTCCCATTTTTCTCTGCACGTCATGTTACCCATATGATTCATTGCTTGAACTTGCGTCATCACGTCCGCCATAATATTTTCATCATCCAGTAATTTTGAATTCAATTTCCATAACTGCCACTCGAAGCTTCTTTTCCTTTCTTTCCTGCTTGCTACTAAAAAACTGACTAAGCAGTGATCGATAAATGAAATAGCGCTCACTCGGTACTCCTTGCAAAAGGGTATCAAATCAAGGCTTAAGTATGCTCTATCCAAGCGAGCATGGCTCGAAGCCTGAAAATGGGTGTGCTGTGTATTTCTTCCACCACCGAGGCATTCAGCCAGATCCGCCAAACTACTGTCCCCTATTATCTCATTTAGGGTTGTGGTGCTTGCATCCTTGTACGGTCGGGTGGTAGTTCTGTCCCAGGCTGAAAGAACGCTGTTGAAATCACCAATAAGAATGACCAACCTACTACACTGGGTATACTGTTTTAGCTGTTCAAAAAACCTGCACATTTCCCCCGCAACAGCCGGCGCATACAAACAGATTACACGCCACTCCAATGACGACAAGAAGGAATCACATACAATAAACCGTCCTGACGTGCATGACGTAACGGCTTCTATTTTGGCACCGAAGCTCTGTCGGACAAACAATGCGCAGCCTGAAGAATATCCCACGGAATGGCTCACAATAGCACAGTATCGCGCTACGAATTGCTGCACCATGCCCCCGGTTTCCACGTCGCCCTCGACTTTCGTCTCCTGCACTGCTAGAATGTCAAGATCAAAGTCGCTTAACAGCCGGTATAATTGACTCTGCTTCCTCCTTGAGGCAAGCCCACGGACATTTAAATTTGCCACGCGAATGGACTCATCCATAGCCATCATAACAAGGCGGAGAAAGAACCGTGGGCATGGCGCTTACCTCACAACTGCGGTTTGATCCTGACTGCGTTAGCACAGGGTGGTCCTCACGGCGGCAAAGGGGGCGTTCCCGCCGTCTTGCGCGCCGACGAAGTGTTCGGGAGCGGCCGACAGGAAGGACGCTGTCCAACAGTCGTCTTGGCTGGCGGCTCGTCCACAGCAACGGCACTAAGCTCCTTCCCATTTTCGCCGACGTCGTGAGGACGCTTTGCAGCTGCACTAATACTGTCGCTGTCGATCACGCTCATCGGTGCCGGTTCGTCGGATTGTTCTTCGCCTCCTTAAGGAGGGGTGTGGCCCGTAGTGCTTGCCTCCTTCTTCTCGTTCCCTCCTTCTGCGTCTTCATGTCGGCGGTTGTCTGCGGGTTTATCTCCAACGTCAATGAGTGTGTCCCCTTTAGTGTTCGACGATGCACGTTGCGTAACCAGGTTCCGGCTCGTGCTTGCTGTTTCCTCTGAGTCTTCCTCATCCATGAGGTGGTCCGATATGTCATTTGCCTGCACTGGTCCGGCTACGCTGGCGTACGTCTTTGCGCAATCAGCATCGACATGGCCGAAACTACGACAACGACTACAGCGCGGCACATTGCAGTCGCGACGTTTGTGCCCGGTGCTCTTGCAGCGCAGACACAGGGAAGTGCGGCCCGGCACAACAAGTGTGAGCTCTCCGGCTATCTTGAGCTGATGTAAGATATCGTCCGTTTTGACGTCGGCATGCAATTTTAGCCAAACTGTATGAGTTGTCGACTCTTTTTAAATGACACCCAGCGCCCGCCACTTATCCCGGATCACTTCCAACACCTTCCCGTAGGGCGACAATGCTACGCGAACGTCTTCGTCGGTAACTCCATGTAACAACCAATTCAGCTTTAAGCGAACCTCTCGGTTATTCGGATCAATGAGCAAACACGGGCGATCCTTTACCTTCACGTCGACGGCCAAAACCAACTTCTAAACAGCATCAGCAGTTGTCATTGTCACAGCCCACACGTGGTTCATTTGATACGCCCCTAACGCCAAAACGTCGGGGAGCGCACCAAGGTTGGCCAAAGTGTCCCGGTAGTCTTCAACACGATAGGGCCGGGATTTTGGATCGCCGTGCATGAAAACGGTGTTGGCGGCGATGCGTCCGGATGGCAGATTGGGCAGAATAACCTGATAATCTTCGGCAGTAGGAGCAACAAACCTGTTACCGCGGCCCGACTGGGCCGCTGATCCGACTCCGACGGAGCCCATCGAAACACGTCCGTCACGCTCGGTGGACGGAAGTAGAATCGACTTAGCTATGCCCCCGACACGGACAGCGACCACGCGATTCGTTCTCATAAAGAAGAAGAGAAAAAAGCTGCCAGCAAGAAAATGTAACAGCGAAGGGGGCACCCGGGTTTGAACAGGGGACCTCTAGAACTGCATGCAGTCGAATGCTCTACCACTGAGCTATGCCCCCTACTTTGCTTTTCTTTATTGCATGGCTTTGGCCCATAACATTTAACCCAGAAAAACGACAAAAAAAAACACTATGTACATACGACGCTGTCGTGGTCAGCCAGAATGAGTCTGGCTTTTTCATATTAAAATTCACGTAACATACAGAGCGGCTCTAGTCTCGGGAGCCACTCGAGAGGCTCGGCAGCGGCTTTCTGGATGGCAAGAAAGCAGTCCATTCGTTCCCGAAGATAAATTTTGGGCAGGTCGTGCGTCTTTATCACAATAATAGCCTGCCATTCTGGAGCGCCATATACAGCGGAGGCCCAAAAGCATAATAAGATCAAATGGTACCCCATCCACATTGTCAGTGCTTAAATAACGAATTCCCTGCGCGTCAAGTGGTAGCTCTTTCTTTATTGTCCTTTGTAACACATCCCAAAAATAACCCCCTTCCCAGCAATGCAAAAAACATGGTCTATTGTTTCGGGCTGTTTACAAATTAAGCAGTTCTATCCCCAAGGAAAAAGAAATTCTTTCCCTCTAAAAACTTTTTAACTGGTAGTGTCCCGGTGTGTAACTTAAAAAGGAAGGTCTTTACTCCTGGTGGCACCTGCATTTTCTTCACCATTTTAAAACATCACCTCCCGGGCCTCCACTGTACAAGGCCCTGTGCATGGGCTCTGGGAAAACAATATCACAACGATCATGGTACAACTTTTTCCTTTTAGTTTTGTACAAATAATCGCTGGAAAAACGTGCTGAAAGAAACCTAACACTTGCTACAATCTCTTTGTAGAAACCAAAAATTTCACCCGAGAGCTCTTTTGTTGAAACAGAAAACTCCGGCAGCAATCGCTGCAGGCTCACTTGACCCACGGTGCGCAAGAACGGGTCTATGACGTCGAGAAAAAAACAAAAAATAAACGGTTCTACAGCTGCCTTAGAAAAAGGTGCCCTAGCCCCCGTCTTTTACCCGCCGAAACAGGTTCGTTCGTCTGCAACGTTCCCATTCGAAAGCCCTATGAGGACGGCAAAAATCCGGTGTAGCTTCTCAATGTTCACACGAGAGCAATGCAAAATCTGTATCGCATACCAGAGCTTGCCAATAAAAACAAAAGGTTGCAGACTAGCTCTGGCGTAAATTGAGAGGTTAGTGCTTTAGAAAGACACAATGAAATATCATGACGGTGTCCGAGCCTGCACAATCTCGTTTCCCCCTGATTTACAGCTGTGCCTATAACTGTCAGCAAAAACCGCTACTGACACTAACAACCCTGTGCACTGCTGTACCTCTATGCTGTCTTATAGAACGCAGGAAGGTATACTGGGTTCATATAAGCGTTAGCGAGTGTTTCTCCTGCTTCCTTTGGAATCATGGCGCACTTGTATCAGTAAAATCGCAATGCTTAGATATCTGCATGCGCCTTTAAGTTTCAGAAGAACTTCAGTTGAAACTGCTTGTCCCTTTTTTTTAACTTTCGCGTTCTTTCCCGCAACCTGCTTCTATAGACGACACTAATATTGCATTCTGGGCAACCTTATACACGTTCCAGAAAAAACCTAACCGATTGAAACTCCAAGTACTTAATCTTAAATGTTGCTGATTTCAGTCAATTACAACCGCCCAAAAGAAACTGATCATTTACAAAAGACTGTAATCGAACACTGTAATGTTATTTTTCTTTCCACTTTTATTGGCATAAGACATACGATATAGAATGAGCCGGCGCCTTCCTTGATCTGTTGTCTACTGCAATTTGCATGGTGTTAATTTTCCACAGCAGTCATTTTCATCACTTTTTGTTGGTATTTTTGCCACGCCTCCTAATTAAAATATCAGCAGCGACACTAGACTGCCTCGGTGTATGTTCTGGGGGGAAGGGCGGAGTGGTAATGTACGAAGACTTTGCACACGAGCTCGCATAGTTATGCAAAGCGTCGCGCTTCTTCGTTGTTCGTGCTCTGGGGAGACAAAGCCCGAGCTCACTAAACATGACATTCTGTTGTGCCGCCGCGAAGAAATGCGAAGCGCGGAACACGGGGCTAGTCACATGCAGGACGCTCGGCCTGCATCTCCGGACATCATCACGCGCGTGGCAGTTCCGCAGACGGACCATTGTCTATCGCGAACGAATATTCCACGCTAGTACTACTCTTTGCCGCCATGTTAGTTTCCGGTCTTACAGTGGTGTTTAGAGCTTTTTTTTCGAATAGACAGAAATTAAATGCTATAATCGATTAATGAAAAATAATTGTATTATCGATAACGTTACACCTTGAAAAAGTAATCAATAGTCTACAGAATTTTTAGAATATACAACTCATTACAAATAATCAATTTCTTATAACGCGTTACGTACAAAACCGTTTAAAACAATGCAAACAGTTTATTCACGTTCCGCCGTGCGATGGCGTTCCTAAGAATCAGGATTGATTTGATTTGATTTATGGGTGATAAACGCCCCAAAGCGACTCAGACTATGAGGGACGCCGTAGTGAAGGGCTCCGGAAATTTCGACCACCTGGGGTTGTTTAACGTGCACTGACATCGCAGAGTACACGGGCCTCTAGAATTTCGCCTCCATCGAAATTCGACCGCCGCAGCCGGGAACGAACCCGCGGCTTTCGGGCCAGCAGCCGAGCGCCATAACCACTTAGCCACCACGGCGGCCGTCATTCAGGAATGTATATATATATATATATATATATATATATATATATATATATATATATATATATATATATGAACTAAGCTAACAGTCACCGAAAACAATGTGCGTAAGGGAATAATTCTTTTAATTTGTAGTGCCAATCAATTGGAGAATAATACGCCGATTAATGTGTCACTTAGGAATTACTTATAAAACAGCAGAAAAAACAACCATGTCGCCGGTGGCATCCGAACCCACGACCTCCGAATATCGCGTCCGGTGCTCTACCAACTAAGCTACGGCGACGGCTGTTCAATGTGCTGCTTTCGCGGGTATTTATGTCTTGCGTGTAAGCGATCCTCGAGAGTGTTCACCAGCGCCACCATCGTCCATAACCACTGACGTTCCACGTCATACTCGCGGTATTACAGGACGTGCTACGTCCACCGCTATAAACGAGGGTGGCGCTGGTGAACACTCTCAAGGTTCGCTTACACGAAAAACATAAATACCCACGAAAGCAGCAGATTTGACCGCCGTCGCCGTAGCTCAGTTGGTAAGAGCACCGGACGCGATATTCGGAGGTCGTGGGTTTGGATCCCACGGGCGGCATGGTTGTTTATTTTCGGCTTTATAAGTAATTTTCTTAAGCGACAGATTAATCGTATTATTGTCCAAATGGGGGTTGGGGGGATTGGCACTACAAAGTTAAAAAAAATAATTCCCCTGCGCACCTTGGTTTCGCTGACCGTTAGCTTCCTTCGTATGTTTGCCAAACGAGCCCCTCATTTCATTTTACCTTGTGTGCTAATAGCTTAACGGGGGTCTTGGTTCTGGCAGTCTTGATGCCATAGGTAGCATAAGAAGGTTCTCGCACAGTTTCCGCCCTCGCCGTTAGATGACGTTCCACGTCACACTAGCGGTAATACAGGACGTGCTACGTCCACCGCTATGGACGAGGGTGGCGCTGGTGAACACTCTCAAGGTTCGTTTACACGCAAAAACATAAATATCCACGAAAAAGCACATTGAACAGCCGTCGCCGTAGCTCCGTTGGTAGAGCACCGGACGCGATATTCGGAGGTCGTGGGTTCGGATCCAACCGGCGGAATGCTTTTTTTCTGCTGCTTTATAAGTAATTTTCTTAAGCGACAGATTAATCGAAGTATTATTCTCCAACTGATTGGCACTACAAATAAAAAAAGAATTATTCCCATACGCACCTTGTTTTCGGTGACTGTTAGCTTCCTTCATATGTTTGCCAAACGATCGAGCCCCTCATTTCATTATACCTTGTCTGCTAATATATATATATATATATATATATATATATATATATATATATATATATATATATATATATATATATATATATATATATATATATATATATATATATATATATATATATATATATATATATATAATATATATATATATATATATATATATATATATATATATATATATATATATATATATATATATATATATATATATATATATATATAATATATATATATATATATATATATGTGTGTGTGTGTGTGTGTGTGTGTGTGTGTGTGTGTGTGTGTGTGTGTGTGTGTGTGTGTGTGTGTGTGTGTGTGTGTGTGTGTGTGTGTGTGTGTGTGTGTGTGTGTGTGTGTGTGTGTGTGTGTGTGTGTGTGTGTGTGTGTGTGTGTGTGTGTGTGTCTGTGTTGGCTCCCTTCATAAGTTGTCAAAAATGAGTCCCTCATCTCCTTTACCTTGTCTACTATATATATATATATATACCGTTTCCTTGCTTGCCTATGCGATGCCAGTGCACGTTAACAATCCCAGTCGGTCGAAATTATTCCTGAGCCCTCTTTCTGCTCTCTCACCCCTGCTTTCACCTCCACCTTCCTCCCTTCCCTCACGGCATAGTTCAGGTGTACACCGAGAAGGGAGATATTTACTTCGCCCTTTCCTTCCCACGATTGCCGGTGCGCACTTGACTGAGCCTTCAGTCTGCGGTTATTCTTAGGTTTCTTACTCTCTGTATCATAGCTGTATAGCCCAACTCAGAAGTACTAACGTGCAGGTTCAGACATAAGTAATCGGAGGCCGCTCTTCCGTTCAATTTGCGATAATTATTTTTCTGTTGGACATGAAGAAACAGAACTTGTCTTTAAGAAAGCGAACTAACGTCTACTACCAGCCTGGAGATAATAAAGCTGTCAGTTTCGGTTGGCAGCGTGCAAAAAATGTTTGAAGGCAAAAGCGTGCTCTGTTTACTTTTGTCCGCACACAAAGGAAAGTTTATTCTTCAGTGCAAACAAACATAACAATGTTTACACACTCGTGACTGATGGTACAAAGGATGCATACAGAGCCGGTGGCCACCCGAAAAAATTAATACATTACCTTATCCTAACACACTGTGCATGTCTCAAATCACGAAATCGCAGGTGGAAAAGGAGAAACAGCCCTCCCGAGGCCAACCCGCCGCGGTGGCTCAGTGGTTAGGGCGCTCAACTACTGATCCGGAGTTCCCGGGTTCGAACCCGACCGCGGCGGCTGCGTTTTTACGGAGGAAAAACGCTAAGGCGCCCGTGTGCTGTGCGATGTCAGTGCACGTTAAAGATCCCCAGGTGATAGAAATTATTCCGGATCCCTCCACTACGGCACCTCTTCCTTTCTTCTTTCACTCCCTCCCTTATCCTTTCCCTTACGGCGCGGTTCAGGTGCCGAACGATATACGAGACAGATACTGCGCCATTTCCTTTCCCCAAAACCAATTATTATTATTATTATTAATATTATTATTATTATTATTATTATTATTATTATTATTATTCCCGAGGTCAATGAGGCAGAGGGGGGGAGGAGTCGGCCTGGCTAACACCGTAGCACCGGCATAGCCAGCCGACCTTTTTGTACAACAATGAAGCGTGTATGCCACCACCGCAAAAACCGCGCGTCACCATCCACTTCAAGTCTTGTAGATACGTACTGCCAGATGAGGAGGCGCAGCTTCTGTAACACGGGGTACATAGCGGTCGCCGGTTGACGCCGAGCTTCGGCCACACAGCGGCGGCGCCACAAAATAAACATTGCACATATAAACACTAATCTTCCAAAACAGTCATGTGGTTGCCGGATGCCTAGCCCTGTACGATCTGAAAACATGCGATTTATTAGCCAACACATAATCCGGGCGACACGACACTCAAAGAGAGTGTGGCGCGCTGTCTCTTGCGCTCCACACTGCGCACGCTGGGCGTTGGGCACGAGACCCCATGATGCGAGGCGTCTCGACGAGGGGGGGGGGGGGGGGTGGGCGCCCCATCTCCTCCTTCACTCAAAATCACGGACTTCCGGAGGGAGGAGACTTCTATACCACGTGCGCCACTTGCGTACCGCGGTGCGCCGTTGGTCGTCGGGGCTGTTACGTTTGGAGGCGCCAACATGCCAAGAATATTCAAGCCACTGGGAATCACCAATCGACAGAGGCTTCAAAATGCCGTCGATGTGGTTGCAGCGCCACGAGTGCAGGTGGTGGCGTCTACAAGGGTCCTTCCCCCCCCCCCCTGCTGTTTACGGGGTGAAACGGCCCTCCGCTGTCTGAGAACGGCTTTGGTGAACCTTTCTTTTGTTCTCAACGCCGGACCCACCCGGGACATGTTTCTCCCGGAGGGGACGACGGGGGAGCCGGCGAGCGGCGGGACTCCAAATGAGCCGTGGCAAATGCGGCCGGGTTTGACTAAGCCAACGTCGCTGGAATCCTCGTGCTTCGAAAACAACTTCGTCTTAGACTGTGCTTTTCCTTATACGTGGAACCTTCTGCAAACTACAGTGCCAACCTTTCGGTCCCACGCTCCACGTGAAAGCTTCTGCAAACTGCGGTGGAAACTTTTCGCTCCCACGCTACCGCTGTGAAGTGCAGGTGACTGACCTTCGACGCTGCCATGGGACCCCCTTCGGGCTATTCATCACTGAAGCCTGGACAGCGCGGACCATAATCTGCCAGAAGTGGCAAGAGTGTGTGGCAGGGGGCGTCCTGGAAGGCGGACCCGGAAGACTGGACACGTGATCTACATCACAGTGATTCGACGCATTTTTAATGAACTAGATTCCCCAACTAAGGACCTGGGGACAGGGGACCCTATTTAAGCAGCTCCCGATTCACTCTTTCGAACTTTGTAAAAATGTAAATAAACCCTTTCAGTCTCTTCTTCACCTCGGAGCCCCTCTCATCTCTTCGTCACCCCCACAACAGCAGTCTCCCGATCCGGAACCCGGGGACACCGACCCTGGCGAGAGACGGCACAGGCGAACCAGGGGCACGCATCTAACAACTGGTGGCAGCGGTGGGATCGAAGCGCAATCCCCCAACACCGGTTCCCTGCTTCGGGACAGAAGCCCCACATCTAACAACTGGTGGCAGCGGTGGGATCGACCGTGCGGCGTGGTGTTGCTTCTGTGGGTGAGTGCTTGAACTTTGCTTGAGATTCTCCAGGCTTCAATTATTTGGGTTAAAACCTTGAACTGCTGGGAATCGTGGGAAGTTGATCAGCGAGACGAGTGTGTGTAGCTCACGTCAACAGTTGTTCAGCAAAGTCAAGGCTCAGAGCAGCAAACATGGACCTAATGAAGTTGCTAAGGTCAGATTTGCTGTCATTGTGCGAAGAGTTGGGTGTAGAGGTAGAGGAGAAGATGAAAAAGTCAGACATTTGCACATTGCTCTTAGAATCCGCCGAGGAAGAAACAGTTAGCAATACGTGGGAACTCATCAAAGCGGAGCGAAAGAAAAAGGAAAATGAGCAAAAAAAATTGAGGAGCAACGGCTAGCGGCCGAGCAAGAGGAACGGGAGCTCAGAAGGTTGCAGCTTGCGCATGAAATAAAGAAACTGGAAGATGAGATCTCGCGAGCCAAGACTCCAGAGAGAGCGAGTCAGGCCGGATCGTTCCAGTTGGACAGACGTGACGACGTAAAACAGTATTGTGAAACAGCGCACAACCGTCAGGAAAACTGCGGAGCTGTAATGTTGAAACGCAGTATCGAAAGGCACGCGGCGACAGAGGACGAAAGCTCCATTGCAGACGAGCAGGGCGTTTCAGGGGTAAGTGTTCAGGCCGATAAGCGGGCGGTGGAGGACTGCCTTCAGGAAAGCGAACTGCCCAACTCGGGGGCAGCGGGAGGTCCGTCTGTCAGCAGTGTGGAGCTGACACTGACCTTCGAAGTCAAAGCGGCCAGTTTGCAATTGGATGAATGTCTCCGAGGTGCCTCTGTAAAACTAGATCAAGCTAGTTATGATCAGGAGAGGCAAACGGAAGGGTCTAGGCGTAAAAACAGGAAGAGGGCACGGACCAAGAAAAAAAGGTTGAAATGCCAAGCCCTAAATACAGGGGCGCAGACAGGTGCTAACGTTAGCACAGATAAAAGTGCGACAGAAGGGGAAGAAAAGACTTCCCGCATGGGACCTTGTAATTTTGCAGCTAAAGTTACTGGTCAGGCGGCACGCGCAGATGCTTCTGAAGGTAACCGCAGAAACAGAAAGAGAAAAACGCGTCTACCAAGCAGAACAGGAGCGATGTTCTTGAAACTGCATCGGTCAGCGTTAAGACCCAGACAACCCGGACCTGAAAGAAAGGCGGTAAAGAAAAAGGCAAAGTGGCAGGAAAGATCAGAAGGCGCTAGACTGCGGGACACCCGGCGCATGCGAGCGCAGGAGTCGAGCAACACAGACCGCGCTCGCAGGCATGTTCGGCGCGCGCTCTTGAGAAAGATGGGTCCTTCACTTTCCCCACTGTATTCGAGGAAGCGCGCAGGGCGAAAGGGTAGCCGGGCTTGCTTGGGGCGAGAACAGAGAGCAGCTTCTTGCGCTTGTCGCGGTCCGGCGCCCGAAATCGGTTATCGGCACTGCGTGGGCTACCGGGGCCTTTTTTATTTTTTATTTTTATTTATTTATTCATACTGTTAACCCTCTGCATGAGGGTCATTACAGGGAGGGAAACATATACAGACACAAGTGCAATTCTCTTCGCTAAAAAAAAAGAAACACTCAAATGCACAGAATTACAGATTTGCACAGCAATCTTCCAGGAACGCGTTCACACCTATCACAATTTTTTCTACATCTGTTTGGTCCACAACGTCACTTGGTAGTTGATTCCAAATTTCTACAGCATCGGGAAAAAAGGAGTAGCGATAGACATCAGTACGTGTAATAATAGGTTGTAATACCTTACTGTGATTTTTCCGAGGGCAACGCTTCAGGGGAGGTGTAACATAGTGATGTTTATTAACTTTGACTTTATCATTCATTATCAGAAAAAAAAGTTTCAATTTCTGCTTTGTTCTTCTTACTTCTAGTGATTCTAACTGACACTCTTTTAGCATTGCTGTGACTGAATCAGTGCGGCGGTATTTAGAGCATATAAAACGTGCTGACATCCTTTGCAATCTTTCCAGTTGCCGTTTTAAACT
The DNA here is from genome assembly GCA_030143305.2 of Amblyomma americanum. NCBI lineage: Eukaryota > Metazoa > Arthropoda > Arachnida > Ixodida > Ixodidae > Amblyomma > Amblyomma americanum. The sequence continues at coordinate 52,571 of JARKHS020027277.1, read as the reverse complement.
CTTTTGATGAGGACTCCACACTGCACTTGCGTACTCTATGATTGGCCGCACGAACGTCTTGTACGCAATCAATTTAATTTCTCTAGTCGCATTCGGCAACTTCCTCCTCAGGAAACAGACCTTCTGGTAGGCTTTTAAATAGACATTTTCAATATGGGTGCGCCAGTCAAGATTATTTGTTAATGTCACTCCCAAGTACCTGAGACACTTTACTTGATCTAAGGAATTTTCACCGATATTGTATGGTAACATCATAACATTCTGCTTCCATGTTACTTGCATGTAATTAGATTTTTGGTAGTTTATTTCCATACCCCATTTCAGGCACCACGAGTTTAACGACTGAAGACACCTATTTATGTTCATCTGATCTGCCGGGGAAGCCACAGGAGAGTAAATTAAACAATCATCGGCAAAAAGTTTCATTCTGACAGGCGATTCGACGATAGCAGAAATATCATTTATGTACAATAAAAACAAAAGCGGACCTAAAACGGAGCCCTGTGGCACCCCCGACAGAACTTCACGCCTCTCCGATACTGCACTTTCTATTTTGACGACTTGACAGCGGTTACTTAGATAGGCCTGAATCCATAGTACTATATTTTCAGTGATTCCTAATCTGCGTAGTTTAAAAAAGAAGCTTATGATGCGGAACTTTATCGAAAGCCTTCGAGAAGTCTACACAGACCACATCTACCTGCTGACGTTCATCTATAGCGTTGCAAAAGTCGTTCACTGTTTCAATTAACTGCGTTACTGTCGAAAGGCCGGTTCGAAACCCATGCTGAAATGGACACAATAGGTCATTTATTTCCAAAAAATGAAGGATGTGTTTAGCTATTATGTGTTCAAAAACCTTGCAACATACGGAAGTGAGTGAAACTGGCCTGTAGTTTTTTACAAGAAGTCGATTACCGCCTTTAAATACCGGAAATACTATTGCGCTGCGCCAGTCACGAGGTAAAGAATGATCCCGCAATGACTTTTCAAATAAAATTTGCAAATAATATGATAACCACTCAGCATACCGTATAAGGAATTCCGTCGGTATTTCATCGGGACCGCTCGATTTCTTCGGGTCCAGAGACAGCAGCTGCTCACAGATGCCCTCCCTATTGATGCGAATCTCGTGCATTGAGTATGGCAACGGGTAAATTGTTGTATGATCACTCTCAATATCATTGTCATCCCTACTAAAGACCGACTGGAAGAAATCATTAAACAGATTTGCAATATCGTTTTTATCAGTCACCTCATCGTCCCCATCCATTACCTGTGTGATTGCGTTCTTTTTCGCTGAAAAATATCGCCAGAACTTTTGTGGTGAGCTTGTGAGAAAATTAGTCAGTGTTGTATTGAAGTAAGTTTTTTTCGAATCTAATAACACTGTTTTGAGCTTCTTTTTGATGTTTGAAAGTTCTGTCGCTCTATTTTTTTGCTTTCGTAGCCTTTTTACCTTGCGCTTTAACTGAATGATCTCTCTAGTGATCCAAGGATTGAGCTGCTTCGATTTCTTTGAGCGAGTGGAGATGACAGTGAGATGACAGATGGCTGTGGAGATGACAGTAGCGATCAGGAATGTCTTTTTTCAGTTGCCCTTTGTCACGAGTTGACAGCAGTACAATCAGTCAGAGTGCGACCCTGGCGGGCGCGGCTGAGAGACTAATCCTTTCGACGCGGGGGTGGTGAACCATGTTTCACCCCGCGTAGCCATTCGAAGTAGCTGTTTTTTTTTATTATTATTCCTCTTTCGGTTCTGTGCTTGTAAAATCGGGGAAGGAAATGCTACTTTGTTTTAGGTTAAAAATTTGGATTTGATCAGGTGTTACTGTTTTCTTAACAATTGAATAAAGGTAATTGTGCGATTGGGTTAGAAAAGACGTGTGTCAATTTGAGATGCTACCAAGTGATAAAGGCACTCACAGGAGTGCAGCAAACACAGTTCTTGAGCAGTCGTTGAACTCTTTGCGTAGGTAGAACCGCTGAGAGATAAGTTTTTTTTGTGTTTAAAAAATTTCGCACAGGTTTGCTTTTATACATTTAGTGCATTCAGACATGTAAGACTTGGTCGAGATACCAAGTGCTTTTCGCTGCATAACGGCAGTGTTGCTAATGTCAGGCGAAGGCAAAGATCCGCGACCTTGCGTGGACTACAGGAAGCTGAATACCATAACGAAGGACCAGCTGTACCCAATACCGAACATCGAAGAAAGGATCGAGACAGTTAGCGCGGCACAGTACATCTCCACCCTTAACCTAGTGAGAGGGTACTGGCAAGTCCCCCTCTCGGAAAGCGCGAGTCGGTATGCAGCATTTATTTCTCCCATGGGGGTATTCCGACCTTTGGTGCTCAGTTTTGGGCTAAAGAATGCACCTTTTAGCTTTTCAAAGCTAATGGACATCATCCTCAAGGACATGCAGTATTTCGCGCTGCCTTACCTTGACGATGTGGCCATTTTTTTTAACTCATGGGAAGACCATGTTTCCCATCTCAGGAGGGTACTGACGAGTTTGAGGGACGCTGGGCTAACCATTAAGGCCGAAAAATGTAGTTTTGGCTGCTCACATGTCACCTATCTTGGTCATGTTGTCGGTAGAGGGACGAGGAGGCCGTCAGACCTCAAGATAGCCCCTATCGCTGAATTCCCGCAGCCCCGAACTAAGACGGATGTACGTTCATTTCTCGGTCTTGTGGGATACTACCAAAGGTACATAACCAACTATTCACAGCTAGCAAGTCCTTTGACCGATGCGCTTCGCAAAGAAAAGCCGAATAGCGTTATCTGGGACGCAGCAAAAGAAATTTTGTTTCAGAGCTTGAAGAGCGTGTGGTTTCGCGGCCCGTGTTACGCGCGCCGGACTACAGCAAGGAATTCGTGGTCCAGTGTGACGCCAGCGACCGGGGTATGGGGGTCGTATTAAGCCAAGTCGGAGACGACAATGAGGAGCACCCTATCCTTTATGCCAGCAGGAAGTTAACCGTAAGGGAAGAAGCCTACAGCGCATCGGAAAAGGAATGCGCTTGTCTGGTTTGGGCCGCACAGAAGCTAGCCTGTTATGTTTACGTGGCGAAATTTACTTTCGAGACAGATCATTGTCCGCTTACATGGCTGCGTCAAATGTCGCCCAAGAATGGCCGCTTGCTACGATGGAGTCTAGCCCTCCAGCAATATAACTTTTCTGTGCGATACAAAAGGGGCATATGTCATGGCAATGCCGACGGATTCATAAGGTTATTCCCATAATTGAGGTATCCGTTCGGTGGCAATTCGGTGCCTTTTCGTATTTTTAGGTACCAGTTAGCTTTGTTTTGGCGTAGTGTCATATTATCCTTTTTCTTTTGCTTCCAAATTTGCCACCTCTCTTCAAGCCGTGTTCGGCGAATCGGGCTTTGGCAGCGAATTTGGCAGACATGGAAGCTATTCTTAGTAGCCGAGATTATTGCTGTCAGCTACAAAATTTTGTGCTTACGTTTACGTTGACAATGCAGTAATATTGCATAACAGCCTGGCGGCTCTCGGGTGAATTTCGTGCACTGCCTGGGGAGTGGCGCCATGTTGAGTGGCTGATTTCGACCAATGCCTCCGTTGTCCGAGGATTAGGACTCTACTCTGTGCTTGCAGACAAGATGAAGAAGGGCCTCCCACGCTACAGCTCAAGTCATCTCTCCTCGACCAGTGATTGTGACCACTGGCCGATCGAGATTGTCCTGGCCGCGGAGGAGCTGTTACGTTTGGAGGCGCCAACATGCCAAGAATATTCAAGCCACTGGGAATCATCAATCGACAGAGGCTTCAAAGGGCCGTCGATGTGGTTGCAGCGCCACGAGTGCAGGTGGTGGCGTCTACAAGGGTCCTTCCCCCCCCCCCTGCTGTTTACGGGGTGAAACGGCCCTCCGCTGTCTGAGAACGGCTTTGGTGAACCTGTCTTTTGTTCTCAACGCCGGACCCACCCGGGACATGTTTCTCCTGGAGGGGACGACGGGGAGCCGGCGAGCGGCGGGACTCCAAATGAGCCGTGGCAAATGCGGCCGGGTTTGACTAAGCCAACGTCGCCGGAATCCTCGTGCTTCGAAAACAACTTCGTCTTAGACTGTGCTTTTCCTTATACGTGGAACCTTCTGCAAACTACAGTGCCAACCTTTCGGTCCCACGCTCCACGTGAAAGCTTCTGCAAACTGCGGTGGAAACCTATCGCTCCCACGCTACCGCTGTGGAGTGCAGGTGACTGACCTTCGACGCTGCCATGGGACCCCCTTCGGGCTATTCATCACTGAAGCCTGGACAGCGCGGACCATAATCTGCAGGACGTGGCAAGAGTGTGTGGCTGGGGGCGTCCTGGAAGGCGGACCCGGAAAACTGGACACGTGATCTACATCACAGTGATTCGACGCATTTTTAATGAACTAGATTCCCCAACTAAGGACCTGGGGACAGGGGACCCTATTTAAGCAGCTCCCGATTCACTCTTTCGAACTTTGTAAAAATGATAAACCCTTTCAGTCTCTTCTTCACCTCGGAGCCCCTCTCATCTCTTCGTCACCCCCACAACAGCAGTCTCCCGATCCGGAACCCGGGGACACCGGCCTTGGCGAGAGACGGCACAGGCGAACCAGGGGCACGCATCTAACAACTGGTGGCAGCGGTGGGATCGAAGCGCAATCCCCCAACACCGGTTCCCTGCTTCGGGACAGAAGCCCCACATCTAACAGGGCCAAGGCGTGCGCACGCGACCATCTCGCTCAGCTGAGACGCGGGCGTCTCGCTCAGGTCGACTACTGGCAAGTCAGAATCCACAGACTGTTTAAAGCCTGCTGCCGCTCTATAGAAGGGCACTGGCCTCTCTGCTTGCGGACCTATATGGCTTTCAGGGGTGAAGAAGCGCCGCACAGAATTCATCCAATAGAACATGAGCGAACGCCCGAGGTATGCGTCGCTCTCCACCAGCGGGGTCACGAGTTTGGCGCTGAGCGCGCGAGGCACCGTGGCTACACAGGGCAGCCCGAGTCCTCCCCTAGTAGGCGGCAGCTGGCAGAGGCGTCGGGCGACCTGCGCCGTGCCACCGTCCCAGACGAAATCGCCCACGCGGGACGCAAGCCGATTCGCGGTACGGTGCGTCATCACTGCTACGCGGGCCACACAGTGCGCAAAGGCGGACGAGCGGCCCTTTACAACGGCTATCTTTGCTTGCATGGAGAGGCCGAACTCCTTTGACATAACGAGCGCACCCATCGTGCGCGTGACAACTTCATTCCATGTCCGGGACGACACAGCGTTCTGCTCGAAAAGGACCCCCAGCACCCGGACCCCGTCCACGAAAGGAATGGTGACCGGTTGGGGATCACTGAAGACTCCAAAACGAAATGCCCGGCATTTGCTCGGCGCCAGACATTTGCTCGGCCCTCCGGGGGCAGCTGGCAGGTGACTAATAATAATAATAATAATGGTTTTTTTGGGGGAAAGGAAATGGCGCAGTATCTGTCTCGTATATCTTTGGACACCTGAACCGTGTCGTAAGGGAAGGGATAAAGGAGGGAGTGAAAGAAGAAAGGAAGAATAGGTGCCGTAGTGGAGAGCTCCGGAATAATTTCGACCACCTGGGGATCTTTAACGTGCACTGACATCGCACAGCACACGGGCGCCTTAGCGTTTTTCCTCCATAAAAACGCAGCCGCCGCGGTCGGGTTCGAACCCGGGAACTCCGGATCAGTAGTCGAGCGCCCTAACCACTGAGCCACCGCGGCGGGGCAGGTGACTACGTGCTGATTTTTTTTTTGGGGGGGGGGTGCGAAAAGGTCCGTGCGGCACACGCGGCTGTGTGATCACAAGCACAGTCGCACGCGCACACACACACACACTCCGCAGCACACGAACAGTTCAGCGTTCGCCAAACGCGCCGACGAAGCCAGCGCGCCGAAAAGGCGGCGCCGGAGCCGCCGCAGAGCAGGGGAGGAGGAGGGCCGTCAAGGCCCGAAGTGCCGGGCGAGGGCGCCATGGCGGACACTAAAGGTTTCCGGTGACGTCCATCAGGACGCCATTCTCGTCGGCCTTCCCCGCCTCCTTCTTCGGCGCCAAGTTGACGGACCAAGACACCAAAAAACAAAAAACGGTTCACCAGCTGCCTTAAAAAGAGGTGCCCTAGCCCCAACCCCCAGTCTTTTACCCGCCGGAACAGGTTCGTTCGGCTGCAACGTTCCCATTCGGAAGCCCATATAAAGACGGCCCCCCTCAGCCCCCTCAACCCTCTCTTATTTTGTATTTACATCGAAACACTGTGTAGGAAAATATTAGAAGACAATAGTATTAATGGCTTTAGGTTGCAAGCTGCTGAAGTTAAGCTGCTGGCGTATGCTGACGACGTTGCTGTATTCACGGTTGATCAAGAGAGCATAAGCGAAGCTGTCGGGTGTGTACGCGAGTTCAGCGAAGTCACCGGTAGCGGGGTTAATTGGTCCAAATGCCTCGGACTCTGGCATGGATGGTGGCCATCCCACCCGGACCATTTTGCCAACGTACCGTGGACGACGACACCGGGCAAGTATTTGGGCGTTCCGCTCGATGCTTATCGCGAAAGCGAGGAGTATTGGAAACAGCAAACGAAAGAAGCACGTGACAGAGCTGGAAAATGGAAAGGCACCAATCTCTCCATTTTCGCCAGAGCTACAGTCTGCAACCTGTTTTTTATTAGCAAGCTCTGGTATGTGATGCAGGTTCTGCATTGCTCTCGGGTGCACATTCAGAAGTTACACCGGATTTTTGCCGTCGAGTGCTTTACCACTGAGCTACGCCCCCGCGACAGAGGGCAGCGAGGCAAATTGTTCCTATAAAGAAGAAAACAAGAGAGCCGGCTGAAACAAAAGCGAAAGGGGGCACCCGGGTTTGAACCGGGGACCTCTCGATCTGCAGTCGAATGCTCTACCACTGAGCTACGCCCCTGAGATGGAGGGCAGCGAGGCAAATTGTTCCTATAAAGAAGAAGAAAACAAGAGCCGGCTGAAACAAAAGCGAATCAACAAAGGTGGCACCCGGGTTTGAACCGGGGACCTCTCGATCTGCAGTCGAATGCTCTACCACTGAGCTACGCCCCTTTTTTTTCTTTATTACCGGTAAACAATACATAAAAATCTCTAGCCACACTTTGGCCGAGACAATGGGTTAAAACTTTTTCATATTAATCAGTTCATCCATAACTGCCACCCAGTCCGGCGGCTGGGGTTGACTGCGGAGAACATCTCTCAGGAAAACTGCACTTTCTATAAAGTTTTCTCTCACTTGTCGCACATTTGCGTCGGCGTGCCTGGCCGCCATTCTCGTTTTCCAGATGCTGTGGAGGCCCAGTAGCATAAACATGTCGTAAGGAACATCCTCACTTTCTATAGGTAGAAACCGGATGCCATAAGGAGTTACAGGTAGTTCTTTCTTCAATGTTCTTTGCAAGATGTCCCAGTGGAAAACCGGGTCCCAGCAGTCGATAAACACATGTTCGATGGTCTCGGGTTTTTTGCAGAGTATGCAGTCGGTGGTCCAGGGCACAAAAATGCCTTTATCGTTTAGCCATGTTTTCACCGGAAGGGTACCGGTATGAAGTTTAAAGAAAAAGGATTTGACAGTCGGTCTTACCGGCATCTTCTTAACTCGCTTTAACACATCTTTGCCTGGGCCTCCGCAGCAAAAGGAACGGTATAAGGGAGCAGGTATAAATATATCTAGCAAATCTTTGTACAGTTTTTTCCTGGGTACAGCAGATAGATACTGTGTAGAAAAGTGAGCGCTCAAAGTGCGAAAGGCTGCCACAACTTCACGCAAAAAACCTGTTACAGCACGATTCGTGGCCGGGTAACTGGACACAACAAATTCCGGCAACACGTTGCCTAAGCGCACCTGCAACATTGTGCGCAACAAAGGATCGGTTTGATCACGTAGAAACAAAAATCTTGAGACAACTTGCTTCAGAAACAAATTAGAAAGACCAAGGCCGCCCCTTTTGACCGGAAGGAACAGATTAACTCGACTTGTTCGCTCCCAATTTGAGCTCCAAATAAAGACAGCAAACACTCTATGCAGCTTCTGCAGGTTTGCTCGGGTAATGAGCACGAACTGCAATAAATACCAAATTCTGGCTATTAAAAATACATTGCACACACTTGCGCGCGCGAAAACAGAAAGGTCACGTCCTTTCCAGCCATCCGCTTTTCTCCTTGCACTCTGCGTTATCTCACCCCACAACTCTGTACTGCTTTTATAGTGCTCCAAGGGTACCCCCAAGTACTTCGCAGGGGCGGTCGTCCATTTCATGTTAGCAAACACGGCAGGTGTGCTGTCCCAATCACCGTGCCAAAAACCTATGCACTTATCCCAGTTAATTTCGGACCCAGTCTTTTTGCAATATTCCCCCGCAACTTTCACAACTTCTTTAACGCTTTCTTGATCCGCGCAAAAAACAGCAATATCATCAGCGTAAGCAAGCACTTTTACTTGCGCCGACAGAAGAGTGAAACCGCAGATCCCATCATTGTGCAACAGTGATAACAGAAAAGGCTCAAGGTAGATCGCAAAGAGCAAAGGCGAGAGCGGGCAACCCTGCCTGACCGAAGAACACACAGGTAAAGGTTCAGTCAGCTGTTTGTTCACTATAATTCGGGTAACACAGTTGTCGTACGCCATCTGTACACCTTGTATTATCACAGAGCCGACGTTGGCATATTCTAGAATGGCGAAAAGAATGTCGTGCGACACTCGATCGAAGGCCTTTGCAAGGTCAAGCTGTATCATGGCAACTCGGCCCCCGAAGGCATCGCAGCATTCAAGAACAGTTCTAGCAATGTGCACATTTGTTCCAATGGTGCGACCTTTAATACCGCACGTTTGGTGGGGCCCTACAAGGTCCTTTATGACCTTTTGCAGTCTGTTGGCAAGAATCTTCATAAACACTTTATAGTCAACGTTGGTTAGGCTTATCGGCCGATAAGCCCCAACGGACAGAAGTTTAGCCTGGTCCTCACTCTTGGGTATTAAAACCACGTGTGCTGTTTTAAATGATGGTGGCATTTTCTTTGTCTCATAAATTTCGGTGAAGACGCAGTGGAGAGCTTGGGTGAGTTCGGCTTTGAACTTCTTATAAAATTCACTACCTAAGCCGTCAGGACCGGGAGATTTTCCGGCACTCAGCTCTTCGATTGCTCTTCCCACTTCGCTTACGCTGATTGGTACCTCCAGCCCTTGTTTTATATCGTCTCCTAGTTTTGGCATACGGGACAAGAACGTGTTTGCAAACCCCTCTTCTTCAAGCCGTCGCCGCCCAAGCAATTCCCGATACTGCTCAACAAACGCCAACTGAATCACTTTGCTATCATTCGTTACCTCGTTTCTGTACCTGATTTGTCTTACTTCGTTCTGAGTCGCGTACTTCTTTTCGTCACTAAGCGAGCGTTTAGTAGGTACTTGGTCAAGCCAGAGACGTTCAGCACGGGCCCGTATCATGGCAGCTGTATACTTGTCTTTTTCGATAATCTCAAGTTTACTTTTTGTATCTCTTATTTCTTTCTTATATCTTCCCGGCTGGGAACTTTCCAGGCTTACGAGCAAGTCAAGTTGGCAATGTAGTTCTTTTTCTTTAACACGTTTATCGTGGCATATGATGCTTGCCCTTTCAATCGCGTTTATTTTCACTTGCTCTTTGAAATCTTCCCACCTAATTACCCAGTTCCCAGGCTCTGCTGATAGCAATGCTTTAATGCATTCATTAACTTTAATGTCAAAGCGTTCATCCTCGAGTAACTGTGCGTTAAACTTCCACAGGTCCCACGAGAAACGAGATTTCTTGTCTTTGTTCCCCAGGGTAAACGTAACTAAGCTGTGGTCGGTAAAAGACATGTGTTTTACCTCGTAGCTATTGCACAAAGGAATCAGATCAAGCGACACATACGCTCTGTCAAGTCTCGCGTGACTTTCACCCTGGAAGTGAGTAAAATGCGGCGCTACCGAAAGAACTTCAGCAACATCATCTAAACCATTTTCTTGCACAATCGAATTCAACAATTCCGCACTTTTGTCACGAAGGAGTCTTTTTGTAATTCTATCCTCTGCTTTACAAACGCAGTTAAAGTCGCCCAAAAGCACAATTAACCGCTCACAGCACACATATTGTTCAACGCGCTCAAAAAATTCCTTGCGCTCGTTCTCCCTGTTAGGAGCATACACGCATATGACTCTCCATAGCAAATTGCAATAAAAAAAATCCACTACAACCAAACGGCCAGTTTGGCACACAGTTAAATTCTGCTCGACAATCCCCAGAGAATTCCTAATAAATACAGCACAACCGCCCGATGTGCCAGAAGAATGGCACACACAAACATTGTAGCGTGCTGTAAAAGGCTGCACCATAAGGTCCGCCTGTTCCTGTCTTTCGACTTTCGTCTCCTGTACGGCTGTTATGTCTAGGTCATTATCAACGAACAGCCGGCTTAGTTGGTACTGACGCTTCTTGGAAGCCAGTCCCCTGACATTAATTGTTGCAATGCGCAACGCTCTAAGAGGTGTAGAAGCCATCTAGTTTAGGTACAGGAGCCATATGGTGCATACCTCGGGACACAAGGCGACGGTGCGGGTGACTTGCCTAGTCTGAGGTGCTCGATGGGTGCGGTGCCGGTAATCCAAAGTCTCTTGCACAAGTGCCTCTTGCGTATGGACTGGGAAATCAGCCCATGCAGTCCGTCACCGAAAAAGGCCATCTCACGCCCACAGAAACCACTCACAGGGCACTCACTCCAACTAAGGCGGCGGCTTAGCCGCCGCTCGTAGATCGGCCTGTACATTCGGCCGCGGTTTCAACGTCGGTCGCCTGACACCAACAGTCTTCTGCGGCGGCTCGTCGCCTTCGCTCACTTTGGGCTCTCCATTCGCACTGTGCTCGTGCGGTCGCTTCCCTGCTTGGTTGCTGGTTGATGCCTGTGACACTTCCATGCTGTCACCATGCTGGGGAACGACGGGAGCTGACGCCCCACTGCTCAAGACTTCGTCCGTTGGCGCCTTGACTTCTGCAGGCTGCGCTACCTGTTGCTGCCGCTTACTGCTGGGCTCCTCTACGCTTGTGGATATTTCCGGAGGGGGCACAGCTGGGGCCTTCTCCACGCTGTCCCCTGCCTCTGCTGCAGCGTCTTCCGCGTCAGCGTCGTCCATGACAAGTTCGGACGAAATGTCAGTGTTGACTGGGACGGCAGCACTCGCGTACGTGCGTACGCAGCTGCTTTCTTCATGCCCGTAGCGACGACAGGCGCCGCATCGTGGAACCTTGCACTCACGGCGAATGTGCCCAGTACCGTGGCAGCGCAGACACAGCGGAGCTCTGCCCGGTACAGCCACGAGAGCCAGCTCACCGCCAACCCTGACTTCGTGAGGGAGGTCTTCCAGCTTCACGCCAGGATTCATTTTCAATGAAACCAAGCGTGTCGTCGACCCCTTGCTGGCGACACCCTGGACGCGCCACCGCTCCTTGGTGACTTCGTTCACCTTGCCGTACGGAGCAAAGGCTACCCTCACGTCTTCGTCGGGCACGTTGTGCAGCAACCAGTGTAGCTTGACGCGGACGTCCTGGTTTGCCGGGTCGATGACGAGACAGCGGCGGTCCTTGACTTTAAGTGCACCGGCAGAAAGAATTTTCGTCACCGCCTCAGCACTCGCGAAAGTAACAGCCCATACATGGCTCATGCGATACGCCCCCAAGGCGATAACCTCGGGGAGCAGCATCAGCTGAGCCAGCGCATCCCTGAAATCTTCGACCCGATAAGGACGGGCCCGCACGTCAGCGTGCAAAAAAACTGTGTTCAACACAACACGTCCTGTAGGAAGGGTAGGCAGAATCACCTGATACTCTTCATCCGAGGCAAAAGCCCTGTTTCCGCGGCCAGACATGACCGCTGTAGCTGCTCCAACGGAGCCCGTCATCGCACGTCCGTCACGCTCGGTGGCCGGAAGTCGAATCCCCTGAGCTACGCCCCCGAGACAGAGGGCAGAGAGGCAAATTGTTCCTATAAAGAAGAAAGCAAGAGAGCCGGCTGAAACAAAAGCGAAAGGGGCACTCGGGTTTGAACCGGGGACCTCTCGATCTGCAGTCGAATGCTCTACCACTGAGCTACGCCCCCGAGACAGAGGGCAGAGAGGCAAATTGTTCCTATAAAGAAGAAAACAAGAGAGCCGGCTGAAACAAAAGCGAAAGGGGGCACCCGGGTTTGAACCGGGGACCTCTCGATCTGCAGTCGAATGCTCTACCACTGAGCTACGCCCCCGAGACAGAGGGCAGCGAGGCAAATTGTTCAATAAAGAAGAAAACAAGAGAGCCGGCTGAAAAAAAAGCGAGAGGGGGCACCCGGGTTTGAACCGGGGACCTCTCGATCTGCAGTCGAATGCTCTACCACTGAGCTACGCCCCCGAGACAGAGGGCAGCGAGGCAAATTGTTCCTATAAAGAAGAAAACAAGAGAGCCGGCTGAAACAAAAGCGAAAGGGGGCACCCGGGTTTGAACCGGGGACCTCTCGATCTGCAGTCGAATGCTCTACCACTGAGCTACGCCCCCGAGACAGAGGGCAGAGAGGCAAATTGTTCAATAAAGAAGAAAACAAGAGAGCCGGCTGAAAAAAAAGCGAGAGGGGGCACCCGGGTTTGAACCGGGGACCTCTCGATCTGCAGTCGAATGCTCTACCACTGAGCTACGCCCCCGAGACAGAGGGCAGAGAGGCAAATTGTTCCTATAAAGAAGAAAACAAGAGAGCCGGCTGAAACAAAAGCGAAAGGGGGCACCCGGGTTTGAACCGGGGACCTCTCGATCTGCAGTCGAATGCTCCACCACTGAGCTACGCCCCTGATTTTTTTTTCTTTATTGCCTGGCTTTGGCTCATAACATTTAACCAAAAAAAAACATTCAACAAAAAACACATAAAACACTATGTACATAATACACTGTCGTGGTCAGCCAGCATGAGTCTGGCTTCGTCATTCTAAAATTCACGAAGCATTCAGAGCGGCGAGCTACGCCCCTGACACGGAGGGCAGCGAGGCAAATTGTTCCTATAAAGAAGAAAACAAGAGAGCCGGCTGAAACAAAAGCGAAAGGGGGCACCCGGGTTTGAACCGGGGACCTCTCGATCTGCAGTCGAATGCTCTACCACTGAGCTACGCCCCCTTTTTTTTTTTCTTTATTGCCGGTATTTTGACCCACATGAAAAGAAAGCACATATTCATACATAAGCACTAAAACACAATCAACATCTTTGTTAAAACAACGGCCGCTCAGCTTGTGCGGTCACGCTCATGCTAAAATTCCTTCATCGCCAATAATAACTCAACACGTGACAGCCACTCTGGACTACATTCCAGCATCTTTTTCTCCTGAACAAAGTTGCTTATGCTTTCTTTGAAATATTGACGTGCCGGTCTTGCATCGAGATCGGCGTGCCTTACTGCCATTCTGCATTTCCAAATACTGTGTAGGGCTATTAGCATGATCAAATCAAATGGGGTACCGTCATCACTTTCAATTGGCAAGTAGCGAATTCCGTACCCATCAAGCGGAAATTCTTTTTTGATTGTGCGCTGAAGCACATCCCAAAGGAACACAGCATCCCAGCATTCAAGGAACACATGCTCAATTGTCTCCTCCTTTCTGCATATTATACAGTGAGTACCCCAGGGAACAAAAAAACCTTTTTCAGCCATCCACGGTTTGACAGTCAGAGTTCCAGTGTGTAATTTGAAAAAGAAAGTCTTAACACCAGACGGGACTAACATTGCCTTAACACGCTTTAGTACCTTGTTACCTATACCTTCCCTGTAAAGGGACCGATATAAAGGCACGGGGAGAACCACACTACAGAGGTCTTTATACAGTTTTTTCCGGTTGACTTCACTCAGGTATTGGAGTGAAAACCGCGCCATCAAAAACCTACATGAAACCACAACTTCGCGTAGAAAACCATGCACTCCACCGGGCATACTGCCAGCAGAGACAACCATATTAGGCAAGTGCTTCCCCAGGCGAAGTTGACAGACAGTGTGTAGAAACGGGTGCTTAACGTCCCGAAGAAATAAATACCGATTGACAACCTGTCTCAAAAACAAATGTGACAAACTGAGTCCTCCATTTCGAACTCGTAGAAATAAATTGGTGCGGCTTGATCTTTCCCAGGAAGATGCCCACACGAACACTGCAAACACCCGATGAAATTTTTGGATATGAACCCTGGAGCAATGCAAGACTTGAAGGACATACCAAAGTTTGCTCACTAAAAATATGTTGCAAATTGTGGCTCTCGAGAACATTGACCAATTCCATCCATTCCATTTATTCACTCTTTCCCTCATTTTATCCACTTCACTCCTCCAGTAGGCCTCGCTGTCTTTGTAACACTCAAGAGGAACTCCCAAGTATTTAACAGGAGTCGTAGTAAAACTCATGTTGGCAAAAGTGTCTGGGGCCTCCGGCCAATCCCCGTGCCAGAATCCCAGGCACTTACTCCAGTTTACCGCGCTGCCACTGGCCGCACAAAAACTTTTAACACACTTAACAGCCTGTGTTACACTGTCGTAATCATTACAAAACATGGCTATATCATCCGCATAAGCCAACAGTCGGACTTCTAACTGATGTAGTTTAAAACCGCGCATACAATCGCTCTGTATCACGCTCAAACAAAATGACTCTATATACAAACAAAACAACAGTGGCGAAAGAGGGCAACCCTGGCGCACCGAGCGTTTGACTGGAATGCGTGAACCCACAACCTTGTTGACAATTAGACTTGTCGTGCAATCCTGGTACGCCATGGCGACCCCGCCTCGAATAATTCTACCCACATTCACATGATCTAGAATGCACAGAAGAATTTCATGAGGCACCCTATCGAAAGCTTTCTCCAGATCAATTTGGATCATTGCCACTTGTGTGCCCATTGCGTCGCAGCACTCAAGGATACTACGCGCTACATGTATATTTGAGAAAATAGATCGGCCTTTAATACCGCACGTTTGATGCGGCCCCACCAGGTCAGTAATGACTGTCTGCAATCGCTTAGCCAAAATTTTCATCATTATCTTATAGTCTCCATTTGTGAGGCAAATTGGACGGTAAGAAGTTACTCTGCGCAATACAGAGGGGTCTTCTGATTTCGGTATAAGAACAGTGTGGGAGGATGTGAAGGAAGGCGGCAGTACATTGAGATCGAATGCCTCATTATAGACAGCAGCTAAAACTGGTGAAATTGTTCTTTTTAGACGTTTATAAAAGGCTGAGGTCAGACCATCCGGGCCCGGAGACTTCCCCGGCTGCAAGCTTTCAATAGCGTTTTTCACCTCCTCTACTGAGATAGCTGCCTCCAATAATTCCTTCGTACTGTCGTCTAGGCTGGGCATCAACAAAAGGAAGTCCTTCTTGAAACGATCAATGTCAACTGAGCAGTTGGCAAATAACCCACTGTAGTGCTCGAAGAAAGCGCGCTCAATATCTTCTGCTGTGTCACTAACTTTTCCACCAACTTCAATTTCCACTATCTGATTGCGCCGCGCGTGCCACTTTTCTGCGCCCAACGCTCTTTTTGATGGAACTTCCCCCGCTATCAGCTTTTCAGCTCTCGCTCGCACCAGAGCACCGTGGTATCTTTCGATGTCGAACTGTTCTATTTTATGCTTTAGTGCGCGAATATCGTCCATGAACATGCCGGGTCTACTACACTCTTCACTGATCAATTTTTCCAAGTTTCTGCGCATCGTTTTTTCCTCTGCCCCCTTTTGTCTGCGTATAGCGCTCGCCCGCTCCAATGCTTTCATTTTAACTGTCTGCTTGAAGTTCTCCCATTTTTCTCTGTACGTCGTATTACCCATATGTTTCATTGCATCAACTTGCGTCGTCACGTCTGCCATAAAAATTTCATCATCCAGTAATTTTGAATTCAATTTCCATAACTGCCACTCGAAGCTTCTTTTCCTTTCTTTCGTGCTTGCTACTAGAAAACTGACTAAGCAGTGATCAGTAAATGAAACAGCGCTCACTCGGTACTCCTTGCAAAAGGGTACCAAATCAAGGCTTACGTATGCTCTATCCAAACGAGCGTGGCTCGAAGCCTGAAAATGGGTGTACTGCGTATTTCTTCCACCACCAAGGCATTCAGCCACATCCGCCAAACTACTGTTCCCTATTATTTCATTTAGGGCAGTCGTGCTTGCATCCTTGTACGGTCGGGTGCTAGTTTTGTCCCGGGATGAAAGAACGCAGTTGAAATCGCCAATAAGAATGACCAACCTATTACACTGGGTATACTGTTTTAGCTGTTCAAAAAACCTGCACCTTTCCCCGGCAACAGTCGGCGCATACAAACAGATTACACGCCACTCCAAGGACGACAACAAGAAATCACATACAATAAACCGTCCTGACGTGCATGACGTAACGGCTTCTATTTTAGCTCCTAGACTATGTCGGACCAACAATGCGCAGCCTGAAGAATATCCCACGGAATGGCTCACAATAGCACAGTATCGCGCTACGAATTGCTGCACCATGCCCCCGGTTTCCACGTCGCCCTCGACTTTCGTCTCCTGCACTGCTAGAATGTCAAGGTCAAAGTCGCTTAACAGGCGGTACAGTTGACTCTGCTTCCTCCTTGAGGCAAGCCCTCGGACATTTAATGTTGCCACGCGAATGGACTTATCCATAGTCATCATAGCAAGGCGGGAAAGAAAACCGGGGGCATGGCGCTTACCTCACAACTGCGGTTTGATCCGGAGTGTGCTAGCACAGGGCGGTCCTCACGGCGGCATAGGCGGCGTTTCCGCCGTCTTGCGCGCCGCCGAAGTGTTCGGCAGCGGTCGAAATGAAGGACGCCGTCCAACAGTCGTCTTGGCTGGCGGCTCGTCTGCAGCAACGACACTAAGCTCCTTCCCATTTTCGCCTGCGTCGTGAGGTCGCTTTGCAGCGGCACTAATACTGTCGCTGTCCATCACGGTGACTGGTGCCGGCTCGGTGGGTGGTTTCTCGCCTCCTCCGGGAGAGGGGTGGCCCGTAGTGCTTGCCTCATCCTTCTCGTTCCCGCCTTCTGCGTCGTCATGTCGCCGCTTGTCTGCGGGTTTATCTCCGCCGTCAATTAGTTGTTCCCCTTGAAAGTTCGACGATGCACCTTGCGTAACCAGGTTACGGCTCGTCCTTGCTGTTTCCTCTGAGTCTTCCTCGTCCATCAGGTGGTCCGATATGTCGTTTGCCTGCACTGGTCCGGCTACGCTGGCGTACGTCTTTGCGCAATCAGCATCGACGTGGCCGAAACGACGACAACGACTACAGCGCGGCACTTTGCAGTCGCGACGTATGTGCCCGGTGCTCTTGCAGCGCAGACACAGAGGAGCGCGGCCCGGCACAACAACAAGAGTTAGCTCTCCGGCTATCTTGAGCTGATGCGGAATATCGTCTATTTTGACGTCGGCATGCAATTTTAGTCCAACTGTACGAGTCGTCGACCCTTTTTCAGTGACACCGAGCGCCCGCCACTTCTCCCGGGTCACTTCCAACACCTTCCCGTAGGGCGACAGTGCCACGCGAACGTCTTCGTCGGTAACGCCATGCAGCAACCAGTGCAGCTTTACGCGAACCTCTCGGTTATTCGGATCAATGAGCAAACATGGGCGATCCTTTACCTTCACGTCGACGGCCAAAAGCAGCTTCTGAGCAGCATCAGCAGTTGTCATTGTCACAGCCCACACGTGGTTCATTTGATACGCCCCCAACGCCACAACGTCGGGAAGCGCACCAAGGTTGGCCAAAGTGTCCCGGTAGTCTTCAACACGATACGGCCGGGCTCTTGGATCGCCGTGCATGAAAACGGTGTTGGCGACGATGCGTCCGGATGGCAGATTGGGCAGAATAACCTGGTAATCATCGGCAGTAGCCGCAAAAAACCTGTTACCGCGGCCCGACTGGGCCGCTGAAACCGCTCCGACGGAGCTCATGATAACGCGTCCGTCACGCTCGGTGGCCGGAAGTCGAATCGACTGAGCTACGCCCCGAGACAGAGGGCAGCGAGGCAAATTGTTCCTATAAGAAGAAACAAGATAGCCGGCTGAAACAAAAGCGAAAGGGGGCACCCGGGTTTGAACCGGGGACCTCTCGATCTGCAGTCGAATGCTCTACACTGAGCTACGCCCCGAGACAGAGGGCAGCGAGGCAAATTGTTCCTATAAAGAAGAGAACAAGATAGCCGCTGAAACAAAAGCGAATCCACAAAGGGGGCACCCGGGTTTGAACCAGGGACCTCTCGATCTGCAGTCGTATGCTCTACCACTGAGCTACGCCCCTTTTTTTTTCTTTATTGCCTGGCTTTGACCCATAACATTTACACAAAAAACACTCAACAAAAAACACACAAAACGCTATGTACATACGACACTGTCGTGGTCAGCCATCATGAGTCTGGCTTCGTCATACTAAAATTCACGAAGCATACAGAGCGGCTCTAGCCTCGAGAGCCACTCGGGAGGCTCCGCAGCTGCTTTCTGGATGGCCAGAAAGCAGTCCATTCTTTCCCGAAAATAAATTCGGGCAGGTCGTGCGTCTTTGTCACAATAATAGCCTGCCATTCTGGAGCGCCATATACTGTGGAGGCCCAAGAGCATTATGAGATCAAATGGTACCCCATCCTCATTGTCTGTGCTTAAATAACGAATTCCCTGCGCGTCAAGTGGTAGCTCTTTCTTTATTGTCCTTTGTAACACATCCCAAAAATAAACCCCTTCCCAGCAATGCAAAAAAACATGGTCTATTGTTTCGGGCTGTTTACAAATTAAGCAGTTCGATCCCCACGGTAAAAAGAAATCCTTTCCTTCCAAAAACTTTTTAACTGGGAGTGTCCCGGTGTGTAATTTAAAAAAGAAGGTCTTTACTCCTGGTGGCACCTGCATTTTCTTTACCCTTTTTAAAACATCAGCTCCAGGACCTCCACTGTACAAGGCCCTGTACATAGGCTCTGGGAAAACAATATCACAAAGATCATGGTACAACTTCTTTCTTTTAGTTTTATACAAATAATCGCTAGAAAAACGCGCTGAAAGAAACCTAACACTTGCTACAATCTCTTTGTAGTAACCAAAAATTCCACCCGAGAGCTCTTCTGTGGTAACAACAAACTCGGGCAGCAATCGCCGCAGCCTCACCTGGCACACGGTGCGCAAGAACGGGTCTGAGACGTCGCGAAAAAACAAAAAACGGTTCACCAGCTGCCTTAAAAAGAGGTGCCCTAGCCCCAACCCCCCGTCTTTTACCCGCCGGAACAGGTTCGTTCGGCTGCAACGTTCCCATTCGGAAGCCCATATAAAGACGGCAAAAATCCGGTGTAACTTCTGAATGTGCACCCGAGAGCAATGCAAAACCTGCATCACATACCAGAGCTTGCTAATAAAAAACAGGTTGCAGACTGTAGCTCTGGCGAAAATGGAGAGATTGGTGCCTTTCCATTTTCCAGCTCTGTCACGTGCTTCTTTCGTTTGCTGTTTCCAATACTCCTCGCTTTCGCGATAAGCATCGAGCGGAACGCCCAAATACTTGCCCGATGCTCTACCACTGAGCTACGCCCCTGAGACGGAGGGCAGCGAGGCAAATTGTTCCTATAAAGAAGAAGAAAACAAGAGCCGGCTGAAACAAAAGCGAATCAACAAAGGGGGCACCCGGGTTTGAACCGGGGACCTCTCGATCTGCAGTCGAATGCTCTACCACTGAGCTACGCCCCCGAGACAGAGGGCAGCGAGGCAAATTGTTCCTATAAAGAAGAAAATAAGAAAGCCGGCTGAAACAAAAGCGAATACACAAAGGGGGCACCCGGGTTTAAACCGGGGACCTCTCGATCTGCAATCGAATGCTCTACCACTGAGCTATGCTCCTTTTTTTTTATTGCCGGCCTTCGACAGAATACAACAAAAAAAACATACACGGGTAGACACCCAAACTACAAAAAAGGTAGCCTACAGCTCCCAGAAGGGCAGGCCTTGTCAGTTTAAAATTCCCTGAGTTCCGTCAAAGGTTCGAGCTTCGAAAGCCACTCAGGGGGAGATGCTTGTGTTTTCAGAACCTCGATGAACTTGTGCATTGCCTCACGGAAATACAATCGCGCAGGCCGCGCATCCGGGTCACAACGAAAGCCTGCCATTCGGGAGCACCATATGCTATGGAGGCCCGCGAGCATTACTAAATCAAACGGTATGCCATCTTCTTTTGCTGTAGGCAGGAATCGGATTCCATACGGATCCAATGGTAATTCTTTTTTGATGGTCCTTTGAAGGACGTCCCAAAAATATACCCCTTCCCAACAGTGCAAGAAAACGTGGTCGATTGTTTCTGGTTGTTTACATATAAGGCAGTGGGATCCCCAAGGTAGGTAAAACCCTTTTTTTTCTTGGAAAGATTTTACAGACAGAGTCCCGGTGTGAAGCTTGAAGAAGAAATTTTTTGTTCCCGGTGGTACCTGCATTTTTTTCACCCGTTTCAGGACATCTCTGCCTGGGCCTCCGGAGCATATTGCCCTGTACATTGGTTCCGGCAATAACACGTCACATACATCCTTGTACAATGTTTTCCGCTGAATATCACTTAAATAATTTTTTGAAAATCTCGCCGTCAAAAACCTGACGCTAAACACAACATCTCTAAGAAAACCAAAAATACCTCCAGTCATAGTCTCCGTTCCAACAATGAAATCTGGCACAGCACGCCCGAGCCTGACTTGGCATACGGTACGTAGAAAGGGATCTTTAACGTCTCGGAGAAACAAAAATCTGTTTACTATCTGCCGTTATGAACAAGTGCCCCAGACCAAGTCCCCCTACCTTGACGCTCCTGAACTAATTTGTCCGGCTGCACCTCTCCCATTTTGAGGCCCATATAAATATAGCGAAAATACGGTGCAGCTTTTGCACATTTAACCGTGAGCAGTGGAGTACTTGCATCACGTACCAGAGCTTGCTTATCAAAAACAAATTGCACACAGTTGCTCTTGCAAATACCGACAAATTAGCACTTTTCCATTTTTCGGCTTTCTCAAGCGTTTCTTCAACCTGTGTTTTCCAAAAAGGCTCAGTGTCCCTGTAAAATTCGAGTGGAACACCTAGGTATTTCACGGGTGTTGTCACCCAAGAAACGCTGGCGAAAACAGCTGGAGTTGACGGCCATTCTCCGTGCCAGAATCCCAGGCACTTCCCCAATTCACCAAACTTCCGGTGACCTCACTGAAACCCTTTACTGCTTCGATTGTCCTGCTTATGCTATCTTGGTTAACGCAGAAAACAGCAACGTCATCTGCGTATGCTAAGAGCTTCACTTCTGATGCCTGTACACGAAAACCATGAATAGCCTCATTTCCTATAATGTTTAGGCAGAGGGTTTCTATATAAATACAAAACAGCAGGGGGCTGAGGGGACAGCCCTGGCGTACCGATCTCTGCACACTAATGGGGGCCCCCAAGGTCTTGTTTACTATTAACCTCGTAGTGCAGTTATGGTAAGCCATGGCCGCACCCTCTCTGATAACAGAAACAACTTTAATGTAATGTAGAATGAAAAGCAGCAAATCGTGCGCCACACAGTCAAACGCCTTCTCAAGGTCAATCTGAAGAACTGCGACCCGAGCATATATTGCGTCACAACACTCAAGCACGCACCTAGCCTTGTGAATATTCTCAACAATGGAACGCCCCTTGATCAGACACGTTTGGTGAGGTCCGACTATTTTATGCATTACGGTCTGTAGCCTGCCTGCAAGAACCTTCATATAAATTTGTAGTTGACATTTGTGAGGGCTATGGGCCTGTACGATGTTACCTGTCTGAGTTTTTCTGTTTGATCGGTTTTTGGTATGAGCACAGTATGCGAGGATGCATATGATGTAGGCAGATCATGCAACACATACGCTTCATTAAATACCACTGAGAGGAGCGGTGCTAGTTCCTTCTTGAAAGCTTTATAAAAAGCCGCGCTCAGGCCGTCAGGCCCCGGGGACTTTCCTGATTTTAATTTACCAATAGCCTGTTCCACTTCTTGTTCGCTAATTGGCAGCTATAATCTTATTCTGTCTGCGTCATCAATACGTGGCATGGCCCCTAAAAATATCTCCTTAAATCTTCCCATGTCAACCTGCCTCGAAGCAAAAAGCGTTTGATAGTAATCAAAAAAGCCTTTGCTATGCTATCATCGTCAGATGCAGTGGCACCGCCCCATTGAATTTCCGCGACATGGTTTCGCCGAGCGTGCGCCCTTTCCATCCCTAACGCCCGTTTTGTGGGTGTTTCGCTCGCGTCGAATTGCTCAGCTCTCGCGCGTACAAGTGCACCGCGATATCGCTCTTCCTCTATCGTTTCTAGCTTTTGTTTGGTTTTTCTGACGTCTTCACTGAAAACACCCGGTGCCTTGCATTTCTGAGCTAATAACTTGTACAGTAAGGACTTCAAATGTGCCTCGCTTAACTTTTCTTGAAAACGTTTGCAGCTGGCCCTTTCTATTGCATACACTTTTATCTGCTGTTTGCAACTTTCCCATTCTTCTCCAGCTGCCCGATGGCCATTAACGTTTATTTTATTAATTTCCTGTGCTGCAAACCCGGTGAAAATTTCGTCTTTCAGAAGCTTATTGTTTAATTTCCAGACGTCCCACAGGAAAGAGTTTTTACGTTTTACTGCGCCTATGCTACATTTCACCAAGCAGTGGTCCGAGAAAGTTGCAGGAACAACATCGGAGCTGTGACACTTTGGCGACAGGTCGACCGATACATATGTTCTATCAAGGCGGGCATGGCTACTTCGTTGGAAGTGCGTGAACATCATTCCGCGCTTATACACCACACATTCAGTCACGTCCTCCAATGCATACTTGTCGATCAAGCGACGGAGAAGTTCGGCGCTTTCATCGTGGTGGGACCGCGTGTTGGTTTTGTCAGCCGCGCTCAAGACACAATTAAAATCTCCCAACAATATCAAGTGTTTTTCAGTGCTTAAGAAACGCTGAATGCTCTCAAAAAAGGCTACCCTATCCTCGCCCAGGTTAGGTGCGTAAACGCAAATTAGTCGCCATTCGGAGCAGGCGAAACCAAAATCCACCACTTCACAACGACCCGAAGGGCACGATGTGTACGTCTGCACCTCGAGGCTAGGCAGCTTTTTTATAAACACAATGCATCCGGCAGCTGTGCCGACGGCATGGCTCTGGACCGCATAGAATCTTGACGTAAAACGTTGCACGATGCTCTCGGTGTCTTGCTCCCCTTCCACTTTCGTTTCCTGAATAGCAAGCAGATCGATATTATGATCTGTTAAAATGCGGTGCACTTGGCTCTGCTTCCTCTTAGCGGCAAAACCTCTGACATTGAGCGTTGCAAAAGTAAAGGAGGTTGCAGAAGCCATATTTAAAACTTGTGATGACGCCGAGAGCACCGTGCTCACCTTTCACGTCTAGCACGAAGCTAGACGCCGTTGCCACCACCGGAGCCGTCAGGAGCGGATGCCAGGTTTTGCTGCGGAGGCAGTGAAGGCGCCTTCTCGGCGACCCGCTTGCCTGCCGCAAGGTAGGGCGTTGGCCTGAGTGTTGATCGCCTGGACTGGGCTGTTTTTGCTGGCGGCTCCTCAACGCCGCCAGCTGCGGGCTTGTCCCCTTCGTTGTCGGTCAGGTCGTGAGGTCGCTTGGCTGGGGCGGCGATGGTCGTCCCACGGGCGCTGCTCTGGTCCATCTGTTCCTCGCTGGTCGGTGGCTGGTCGACGTTTTTAGCCGGATGACTGGTCCCGTCGCTGGATGACCCTTCATTTGTCCCAGCAGGAATTACCGTCCCCGGTTCCTTCCCACCGCCGCTGGCCGTGTTTCCGTCGCCGCTCGGGTGCCCCGAAGACTCCGTCGGCCCGTCGGTTCCCTTTGCCGCCTCTTCCGTCTCGGCGACGTCCATAATGTGCTCCGTCTTGTCGACTCCCATTGCCAGCCCGGTTGCCACTGCGTATGTGCGGACGCAGTCGCTGTCGGCGTGGCCGTAACGCCTGCATTTCGAACACCGGGGCACTTTACACTCTCGCCGAACGTGGCCCGTGCCATGACAGCGCAAGCACTGCATCGGTCGCCCCGGCGCCACAACAAGGGCCAACTCCCCGGCGACACGTATCTGGTGAGGCAGATCGTCGACCTTCAAACCAGGTTTCAGTTTTAGGAGCACAGTTCGTGTTGTAGATCCCTTGTCGTGGACGCCTTGGACGCGCCACCGTTCCCGTGCAACTTCGGTTACCTTCCCGAACGCAGCAAAAGCCGTCCTGATGTCTTCGTCGGCCACGCCTTCCAGCATCCAGTGGAGCCGTAGCTTGACTTGTTGGTCTTCCGGATCGATGATAAGACATCGCCGTCCTTTCACTTTCAGTTCCTTGAAGGCGAGAAGCCTCTTGGCTCCTTCAGCGGTCTTGAAAGTCACAGCCCAAACGTGTTTGATTTGGTACGCCCCCAAAGCCACCACGTCAAGGAGCGTACCAGCCTGGGCCAACGCATCACGAAAATCCTCTACCCGAAAGGGCCTAACACGAACATCACCGTGCAGAAAAAGTGTGTTTAAAACCACACGTCTGGTAGGCAGCTGTGGCAAGATAACCTGATAATCCGTATCTTCGTTTCCCTCGATCCTGTTTCCGCGGCCAGCAAGGGCCGCTGTCGCCGCTCCGCCGGAGCTCATGATCCTGCGTCCGTCACGCTCGGTGGCCGGAAGTAGAATGAGAGCTATGCTCCCGAGACGGACAGCGATCCCGCGATTCGTCTCATAAAGAAGATAAAAAAAGAGCATAGTAGTGAACTGAAAATATCGCAAAAGTGGGAACTTTGCAAAGAACACGTTAAAGTTAGAGCAGTCGAACGGTCTAGTGCCATTGCGTACGAAAAAAATTTAAAAGTTCGCAATCTAAGGTGTATGCTTGCAAAACTGCTCGAAAAGAAATGTGAAGCGCCTGGTAAATGGATCGATGACATCAGGAAAATAAAACAAAAAGTTCAATAGAAGTATACCGATATCGCGGAGCGTTGGTGCGGGCCCGAGCGGGCCAGATGTTGCTGCAGGGGAGACGCCGACGAATCGAGCGTTGGGAATTGAAAAGACCCATTCTCGGCGAAATCACATTGACAGCATTGGCCCGAGGTCTGATTTGCCGGGCTCAGGACAGTCTCGAGCTAGGATTCTCGAGGGAGCGGGCGCACACCTTTGCGGAGCTCACGCAAATACCCCGTTTGGACCATCGGACTTACCCTCCTCCCCACCCCTCTCTTACGCACTCCCAACAGATCCTCTTCAGACGCTTCCAGACCCGCTCTCTGTCATCCCCTCAGCTTTTATCCCACTATTGCGGCACATCCTCTGCATGCTCCCTATGCGGTGATCTCCACGCCACACTCTCCCATATCCTTTTCGGCTGCCCTGCTGACCCTCGCCCGCGGGGACAGCACGCCATCTCGAGCTGGGAGGACTGGGAGGTCCTGTTTATGTCTGCAGACCCGACATCGCAGCTTGCTGCGGTGACTCGGGCTGCCGACGTCATGTCCCGGCATGACCTACTTGATGCAGTGTGGGACCGCGCAGTGGCCCAGGGACCCAGCTGGGTCTAAAACTCACTTGCTCAATTAAGTTTTTCTGTCTGTCTGTATGTGACAGCATAGAATGGGGTGGCATCTTATCAGACGAAGACGAACATGTACAGCGTGCGTTTTTTGAGTACTATCAGGCGCTCTTCGCATTGCATGATTCAGGCATGAACACGTTTAAGGACAGGTTTCTTGGGGCACTGCCGCGACTTAGCGATGAGCACAAAGACGTGTTAGAGCTCGCAATAACCGAATCAGAGGTAGAAATGGCAATAGACAATTTAAATTCTGGGAAATCACCAGGACCAGACGGATTAAGCGCGGCGTTTTACAAAGCATTTAAGAGCAGAATCGCGTCAGTGTTGACGACGGTCTTTAACGAAGCTTGCGACGTAGATGAATTGCCTCTGTCTTATGGTAAATCAGACACTGTCCTAATCCCAAAAATTGATGAAGTGACAAGTTGCGACACGTAACAGAGTACAGACCAATTGCACTTACAAACGTGGATTACAAAATTTACATGAAGGTTTTGGCGCAAAGGTTACAGTCTGTAATCCAGGAAATTGTTGGCCCCCATAAAAGGTGTAGGATAAAGGGCCGGTCTATTTTTACTAACATACACAAGGCAAGATGTGTGCTCGAATGCTGTGACCTTACAAATAGTCCTGTTGCCACCTTGCAGCTTGACCTCGAAAAGGCGTTCCACTGTGTCGCGCATAAAATTTTGCTGTGCATACTTGATTACGTGAATGTTGGTTCTGTTATCCGGGAGGGAGTCGCCTTGGCGTATCGGAACTGCACGACGAGATTGATTGTTAAACGCCTTTTTTGCATTGCTAAGCAATCCAACTCAGCCGTCAGGTGGGAAAAATATTTCACGTGTCTCAAAGACTATGCACGCCTACTCAAGCAGTCCAAAAGGAAGTTCTGCCAAGAGAATCTTCTGCATATAATGAACGAAAATACCCAAAAGTTTTGGAATCTTCTTTCCCTGGTTAGTCACCATCCGCACAAAATATCACTTTCTAACTCTGATATGGTTCACATGTGCTGCCAGACGAACGATCCGATGTAATGAACTCGTACTTTTTTCAGTTTTTACCCCTGAGCCAAAGATAATATTCCCAACTTTTCTGGTACCAGTTTTTCACAGATGCCGCCCATTATAGTCACTGCGGAAGGTATAGAAAAGATTATCGACAAGCTGAGAGAGAGAATGAAAAGGAAACGCAGGGAGGTTAACCAGATGTGAGTCTCCGGTTTGCTACCCTACACTGGGGATGGGGGATAGGGGTTAGAAAGATGACAGAGAGGAAAAAAAAAGGAACGTGCACACATGGAGACACACACACACACAAGGCGTTCCAGTTAGTCTTTCACACAGGCCGGTAGATTGTAAGAAGCGCAAAAGCGCTTGCACGGCCTTCTTCTGCGACGGTAGGTCCTTTCGATGTTGTAGAATTCTTTTTTCAGATAGCGGTTGGTCGTCCAGTTGGTCAAGTTCGTGGCTAAGGCATGCCCTCTGTGGACTGTACTGCGGGCAGGAGCACAATATATGGCCAATTGATTCTTCATGGCCGCAGTGGTCACAGGTTGGAGTGTCGGCCATCCCTATGGGGAAGGCATAGGCTTTAGTAAAGGCAACACCCAACCAAAGTCGATATAAAAGCGTGGCGTCTCTACGGCGAAGCTGTGATGGCGCTCGAAGACTTAATGTTGGATCAAGTGAGTACAGTCGCGTATTTCTTAAATGTGGCTCATTCCATTGCGACTCGGTGCACTGCCGAGCAAGTAGGCGGAGCTTCCGTGCCGCGTCAGTTCTAGAAAGAGGAATTGGGACGTGGCGCTCCTCAGTATGGGCTGAGCGGGCAGCGTGATCCGCCCGTTCATTGCCGATAATCCCGCAGTGACTTGGAAGCCACTGGAACGTTATTTCATGGCCGGCATCACTTATATGGTGTAGCGTCTCTGTAATATGGAAGATTAGTTGTTCGTGCGGTTCGCGTCGTAGAGGTGACAGTAGAGACTGCAGTGCCGCCTTCGAATCACAGAATATTGTCCATTTGTGTGGCGGTTCATCACCAATGTGATGAAGGGCAGTTAAGAGCGCTGCGAGCTCTGCTGCCGTCGATGTTGTCGCGTGGGTCGTCTTAAATGTGATTGTTGTAGCTTTCGCTGGAATGACGATTGCCGCCGCGGAGCTGCTTGGAAGGACAGATCCATCAGTGTAAATATGCGTTGAGTCACGGTAGTTCTCGTACAAATGTAGTAGCGTGAGCTGTCTGAGGGCTGGTGATGACAGATCAGCTTTTTTTGAGATACCAGGTATTGCGAGGTATTTCTCATGTTAAATGTAGGTCACCAGGTCGACGACGTTATCGATCGATGATCGACCGCGTCGGAAGCCCGCCATGGCATCTGGGTAGGTGTTGTGGTACTCCAAGTACCACTCCAGGCGTCCTAGGACCATCCTCTCCATTACTTTGCCCACACAGCTCGCCAAAGCGATCGGGCGATATGATGAGAGCTCCAACGGCGACTTGCCAGGCTTCAGCAGTGGAACAAGGCGACTTGTCTTCCAGGTTGTTGGTAGCGTGCCATTTCTCCAAGATTCATTGTACACCTCAAGAAGAACTCCTCTCGCTCGCTCCCCCAGGTGACGCAGAGCTCGGTAGGAAATTCCGTCAGGTCCTGGCGCTGATGTGCGGCTACACAAAGCTAATGGTGCCTTAAGTTCGTGGATCGAGAATGGTAGATCCAACCGGAAATCACGTGGTGGCGGGTAGCTGCTCGAAGGCGATGGAATGTTGGTAGCTGAAATTATCAAGCTGAAATTACCATGTAGCCCCGGTCCTGATAGCATTTCTGCCAAAATATTTAAAGCCACCAAAGTCCCAACCAGCCGTATATTGCAGATATTTGCCCAGTCCCTCGCTCAAAGCGCTCTTCCAACAAATTGAAAAATTAGCAAAGTAGTTCTTGTATTTAAAAGTGACAACCGGTCTTATCCATCAAATTATCGCCCAATATCTTTAACATACATCGCCTGCAAACTAATGGAACACAATTTATTCTCAAGTTGCCGTACACCTTGATAACAACGCATTCTTTTTCGCTAATCAGCACGGTTTCCGCTCTCGTTTTTCTTGTGAGTCGCAGCTTTTTGAATTAACCACTGATCTTCATTTAAACCTTGATTCATTTTTTTTTTCAAACTGATATTCTTAGACTTTTCTGAGGCTTTTGTCCGTGTTCCTCACTTGCTACTCATCTGTAAACTTTCTTCTCTCAGCCTGGACCCATTAATTTTAACATGGATCAAATGCTTCCTCACTGACCGCTTTCATTTCACCGTCATAGGAGAGCATCCTACAGCCTCAACCAAGGTTCTTTCTGGCGTTCCACGGGGCTCAGTCCTTGGCCCGCTTCTTTTTCTCATCTATTTTAACGACCTCCCTTGTGGCATTTCATCATCATTACGTCTCTTCGCAGGTGACTGTGTCCTCTACCGCCGAATTTCCTCTCAGACCGACCCGACCACACTTCAGGATGACTCAATTTTAATAGATGACTGGTGCAATAAGTGGCTGATGCAGCTTAATATCTCAAAATGCAAGTTTATGCAAGCTTCGCGCAAACGCTCTAACATCACCCACGTGTACTCTTTAAACTCAGTCAAAATTTCATAAGTACTAACGTATCGTTACCTCGGTATCCTAATCTCAAGCAATCTAAATTGGCCCGAGCATATCATTAAACTGGCCGCTGAGTGCTCAAAAACACTGGGCTTTATTCGAAGAACATTATTGTTGTCGCCCCCGGCCGTTCGTAAACTGGCATGCAAAACCTTCGTACGATCCAAACTCGAATAAGCATGCGCAATCTGGTGTCCACATCAGACTTATCTCATCAACTCTTTAGAATCTGTGCAGAACTGCGCCGCTCGCTTTATATCTTCAAAATACGACTACAAAATCAGTATCAGCAGTATAAAATCATCACTGGATCTCCCCTCATTGGTGTTTCGCCGCAAGATATCACGACTATGCCTCTTTCACAAGATATTCCATCATTTCACGCATCTGCGCCAATCTTTTCTTCACCCACCAGCACGTTTATCTCGACGCTTATTCAATAGCTTAAGTATACAGCGCCTGCATGGACCAACATCTGCTTGTAATAAGCCATTTCTACCAATTGCAATACATGAGTGAAATGAATTGCCAGATTCTATTGTCATGGAAAGTGACCCTGTCAATTTCGGAGACCGGTTACTGTCTGTCTTTGAACATTAAATTTGTCTATATTCCTCTTCTCGCCCTTAGTTTGATGTGCTTGAGAAACTCGTTTGTAAATCCCTTTCGCTACTCGATTGATTTTTTTGTAACTGTTTTGTTTCCGTTCATTTCATGTTACTGATTGTATTCGTTGTCCTAATTGCCCTCTTTGTATGTTTATATAAAAGTTTTATTAGATTTGTTTCTTTTTTTCAACCTCTTTGGCTTTGTTCTTGTATTGTCCTACATACGTCGCCCCATCCCCTATGTAATACCCTGTGAAGGGTCCTTAAGGGATCAATAAATGATGATGGTGTCGATGTTTGTCTACTTTTCTAAAAAATAATCAGGTAAATTTGATATATTCGCATGCATGTCTAAGGAGACAAAATACAGAACACTTTGCTTCAGTGAACAAAATATATAGCCACTGGCAATAATAATAATAATAATTGGTTTTGGAGGGAAAGGAAATGGCGCAGTATGTGTCTCATATATCGTTGGACACCTGAACAGCGCCGTAAGGGAAGGGTAAAGGAGGGAGTGAAAGAAGAAAGGAAGAGAGAGGTGCCGTAGTGGAGGGCTCCGGAATAATTTCGACCACCTGGGGATCATTAACGTGCACGGACATCGCACAGCACACGGGCGCCTTAGCGTTTTTCCTCCATAAAAACGCAGCCGCCACGGTCGGGTTCGAACCCGGGAACTCCGGATCAGTAGTCGAGCGCCCTAACCACTGAGCCACCACGGCGGGGAGCACTGGCAAGCTGTTTGAATCATTATTTCGGTACTGGACGATTTCGCATACTTTTCACGGGGTTTGTAGAAAAGCTCTGATCTAAAACCAAGTTTCGTGACGAACAGTTTCTGTAAGTTGCCTAATTTTTTTATCTTCAAACGTTATAAACCAAACACTCTTTCAGCGGCTGTCGTCATTATTGGCAATCAAAACTTCATCGAATGGGGCCGAAAGTGGTGTATCTCATCTCCAAAGAGATATTTTTCATCAAAGCATTACGAAGGACCGTTAAGCTAGCGCTTTTGAGAAAGAATAGTACTCAGAAAAGACTACCTTTGCTTTTGATGCTCGACTTGCGAATTTCGCTTAATGAAATGAAGCGATGTGCTTTCCGTCAAAATGCTAATTCTGGCAGATCTCGTTTCATCAATTCTTTTTTTATTTAGCTCAACAGCTCAAAGTGTTTCATTTCACCACACGATACAACATTCTGTCACACGTTCACCGATTTTTTTTTACTGCGTCTTGGTTCGCAGCTATGGTTACATCGTCGAAATTTTCAATAAAGAAACCAGTTGACGTCTGATTTTTTATGGCAAAAATTTCTTCTCAAATTTTTTTGACATCTATTTAATAGATTTCACAAAGCATACTGCGCGTGTGCGCGTTTTCCGGAAGCAGTCAAGCGCCATCTTGATTGTAGTCCTTCCAGGCGTGGTCATCATGACAACCTGCCTCACTTGGCGCCTTGAGTGGCATTAGGACCAGTGGCAGCAGCTTCCCGCAGTGTCATTATGGCAAGCTTAACGAAGCGGAGGCGTCACACAGATATTCGAAGGGTGCAGTGCAAATCGCGGCTCTCACCTGCCTGCAGTCGGCGTATCGCATACAGTACAAACGGCGCAAATGTTAGTGACCTTCATTTCAGTTAGCAGAGTTGAGAGGGTGTTCAGTTGCTGCAGAGAGTGGGGTCACCGCAGCGGCGACGCTGCGCTTGTTACTCGAAACTTCGTCTTCAAAATCTGCAGTTGAGGATAGAAACCTGCTTGATCACCCCTTTTGCTCATTTTGGAAGCAAAACTATCCATGCATTACGATGCACGCGTTTAAGCTCCCTCAAATAGTTTTTGCATTTCTTGCTATTTCGTTTTGCCCTCTTTGGCGGTATTTATCTAGGCATCCACTAGCCATGCCACAGAATGTTTGCGGTCTTTATTTCTTGGTCACGCTTCTTGCCTAAAATTGGCCACGCGGTTGTTTGCTTGATCAAATAAAGGTATAACTATATTCACAAAGTGCTTGGTGGCTAAGCAGTTAGAAAGCTGAGTAGCACGAACGATCGTGCTGCGACAGATGCGTGTTCTCTTTACAAAACGGGAAAACGAGGGTCAAATCGGGGAGCTTTTCATTGCACCAGATTAGGGTAAAAAGATTTTTATACTTGTGACCAATAAGTTCATTTTTGAGCGTATTATTGTAGCACTGGTTTGTGTTTTACTTACAATAATATAATCTTTGCTGCTAGTGCGCCTCCCGTGCGATCAGTACGTGTCTAAACACGCTAAGCACTAGACGGCCGTTTATTTTTAGTTTTGAAAATACTGATTAAGCCGAGGGCAATTCTCCGGCATGAATTGCATATTGTTAAAGTTGAACTGTCAAAGATCAAAGATCGATCTGCAACAAAAAGAAATGGAGGAGACGCTTAAGCTGCGCCTTAAAGGCGCCATGACATGGTCGTTTTTCATATTGCAGTATTCTGCTTCAGTAACTAATGCAAGAGCTTATGATTCATTTTACGAATTTTGACTGCCCTGTACGCGCTGTATTTTCCAAAAAAAAATACGATCGAAATTGAGACCGGACGCTCCTCCCAAAGGCAGGAGCCGCTATATTGAAAGCTGTCGTGAAGTCACTAGCACATGCACGGAGCAATGTCGTCTGCTCTCGTTGCTGCAATATGCGCAGCGAGGTCTCATTGCCCCATGTACTTTCGCGGGCGATCGAAGTTGCAGTCGTCCCCCATATATGAATGGCTGGTACCGCAAAAGCGATAATAACAGTAACGCCGTTTTTCTTCGGTATATATATAGGCAGTTTCCGGTCACAATATAGACCGATGCGACGGCGATCGACGGTCGGTGGGCTGATCGGTACGCAAATGCCGTCGCTGACGCGCTGGTCTGTCACGCTAGACCGACGACGACGTCAGCACGATCAACGATCGCGTATCGTAGTATTGTTAGAGTCAGCTTAGTGGGAACCAGAAGAGAGTGGTAAAGGACTAGTTGGTATGACATTCTATAAACTTAAGAATTTTAAAACTTATTGGACCTCATGCTAGCCACGGTGACATACGCGATGTGCGTGCACCAGCAAAGATGTGCTTTCATGCGGTGCCTGCGCAGAGAACCGATCGGCGAGGCAAGCGACATGAGCAGAAAACGCCGCACGACGGTACCGCTCACCGCCATCGCCTGGGCTCGTGCGGCCGAGCGAAAGCTTCACGCCCGGTGAGGCGACGGCCGGAGAAACTGCGCTTGTGTACCTAATCCGCATCGAACAAAGCCAAACAAGCGGCTATCTATCATATCTTCGCACTAATCAGTGAGGAACATTTGTCTATATTCTTGAATTTCGGTTGACGGTGGACCGCCGGTCTCTTTCGTGACGAGGCCTAGCGAGTACGCAGGATTCGTGTGTGTGATTTCGGCGATTACGGAGAGCGAATTCGCAAGTTTTAGCATCTGAAAATAGCTGTCGAGCGTGGTTTTGGCTTCAGTGCCCTCAAAGCGACGACTGCCTACATCGCAGGACACGAGTACAATAAGGGGGAAGTGCCGATGTATGTGACCCAGTCTGCATAGCATGCATGTGCAGAAGGCAGCCGGTAGCTGCCGTCGGCGTTGACTGTTGACAACAAATCTGACAAATCTGGTTGTTTTCATTAATTCAAGTAATGTCCGAACGTAATTTTAGCTAAACCGATCGAAAATTAAATTTGGTGACATAAGAGAACGCAGATACAATTAGCGGAAAGCGCCGGTATCCTACTCGAAGCGTTTAACATGCACGTGAGATAGCATCATCGGCGCTTATTGCAGGGTTATCATGGTGTGTAAATGAGTAAA
The DNA here is from genome assembly GCA_030143305.2 of Amblyomma americanum. NCBI lineage: Eukaryota > Metazoa > Arthropoda > Arachnida > Ixodida > Ixodidae > Amblyomma > Amblyomma americanum. Next base: position 18,807 of record JARKHS020027277.1, on the reverse strand, counting down.
AGTGCAATTTGTGAGCAAGTGTACGTAATCATTTAAGATAAGGATAACCCACCTGGCGTTTTATGCCCGGCAAGTGAGCAGTACTGTTTGCGCACAGCCGTGTAAACAACCTCAGCGCGGGGCTGCAGTTGTCGTAATCGTCGCACTCCTGGGGCACAATGCGCACGCACAGCAAAATGCTGTACTATTATTTAGAAGCACTAATTTAGACAGCGGCAACTATTCATCGGTGCGTAGAGTGAAAGCATTCGTAGGGTTTTGCAAGCGGCGTGGTTCCTGCAAAAAGGTTCTATGAGTCGAAGGAAATGTATGTTCGACTTACAAACGCGTACATGCAGCGAGGAAGTCGTCATACTCGGCACTTTTCTCTGCACCTTTCGTGTCTCAAGGTTACTGTAGTGCACCTTTAGATTATTTGAGTTTAATTATCGAGCGATGAATAGCGGACAAGAACTTGGTAGCTAGCTACAAAACGCAGTGGCTTTCGCGGCGCACATCGGTGAAGGCATGCACGGCACGTGCCGCTTCTCACATACGGGATCACTTGACTGCTCAAAAGAGACCACACTCATAACATACGAACAGCATGCTTCTAAGCGTAAATAATAAAGCAGGGTCCCTCGATTTCTGTTTCCTCAACAATCGGAAAGTGGGCGCCACGAGCAAGTCCGCTTTCCCAAGGATCACCCAGCTCGCGTACTAAGTTGAAGGCTTTCCATAAGAGAACACGGAAAATGCATTTTATTTCGCTAGGCTAAAAGAAAAAACTTCTCGAGTGACCGCTGTCTACGGTGCCAGTGCATGCAAGCACCTCAACAGCTCGCAGCAGACGACGTGTGACGTGTATGCGCTCGTCACGTCAGCGATAAGAGGTTGCCAGACCAGCAAGCAGTTCGCAAAAAAACGTTTTAAAAATATTTACCGCACATAATCAACTGAAAATTAATTAATTGTAATTTAACCTGTTAAGAATTGAAGGCGATAAGCAGAGTATGCGTGAAATCAGGCTTTCATGGCCCCTGTAAAGGTACGACGCGATAGCGTACCAGGTTAATTACTACATATATAAATAAATATATATATATATATATATATATATATATATATATATATATATATATATATATATATATATATATATATATATATATAGCAGACAAGGCAAATGAATGAGGGGATCGTTTGACAAACATATTAAGGAAGCCAACAGTCACCGAAACCAAGGTGAATAAGGGAACGTTTTCTATTTTTTTAATTTCTTATGCCAATCAATTGTTCCTTTTTTAAAGAAAATTACTTATAAACCAGCAGAAAAAACAACCATGCCGCCGGTGGGATCCGAACCCACGACCTCCGAATATCGCGTCCGGTGCTCTTACCAACTGAGCTACGGCGACGGCTGTCCAATCTGCTGCTCTCGTGGGTATTTATGCTTATTGCGTGTAAGCGAACCTTGAGAGTGTTCACCAGCGCCACCCTCGTCCATAGCGGTGGACGTAGCACGTCCTGTAATACCGCAAGTGTGACGTAGAACGTCTTCTAACGGCGAGGGCGGAAACTGTGCGAAAGCCCTCTTATGCTACCTATGGCATCAAGACAGCCAGAACCGAGACCCCCGTTAAGCTATTAGCAGACAAGGCAAATGAATGAGGGGCTCGTTTGACAAACATATTAAGGAAGCCAACAGTCACCGAAACCAAGGTGCATAGGGGAATGTTCTCTATTTTTTTTAATTTCTTATGCCAATGAATTGTTTTTTTAAAGAAAGTTACTTATAAACCAGCAGAAAAAACAACCATGCCGCCGGTGGGATCCGAACCCACGACCTCCGAATATCGCGTCCGGTGCTCTTACCAACTGAGCTACGGCGACGGCTGTCCAATCTGCTGCTTTCGTGGGTATTTATGTTTTGCGTGTAAGCGAACCTTGAGAGTGTTCACCAGCGCCACCCTCGTCCATAGCGGTGGACGTAGCACGTCCTGTAATACCGCAAGTGTGACGTAGAACGTCTTCTAACGGCGAGGGCGGAAACTGTGCGAGAGCCCTCTTATGCTACCGAGGGTCTCGGTTCTGGCAGTCTTGATGCCATAGGTAGCATAACAGGGCTCTCGCACAGTTTCCGCACAGTCTTGAGAAAGGACAGGCTCTGTCCGAAACGTCGACTCAAAATAAATCTATGGCTAAATGAAGCGTTTTCAACTTTGGATTTTTGCCTCTAGCAACCAAATACGTTTATCTTTCTATACTATATATATATATATATATATATATATATATATATATATATATATATATATATATATATATATATATATATATATATATATAAGGTCATTCCCTACTGCTTTACAGCATGGATTCCTCTTCACTTTTCGTTTAATTATTATAAATTACTTTCTATGTATGGATCCCTGCGAGTCCTCATGCCCCTCCTGGCGCAGTGGTGCAGCGGTTAAGCGATGCATCAGTGCGCTGCGATGGCACGTGCTCCCAGCGGTCGGCCCTGTGTAGCCCAGGTTGCTTTTCCCGAGGAACAAATCATTAATTTAACGGCCACCTGCCATAGTGGGCAGTTTGCTCAGTATCCGGTGGGCAGGTTGTAATGACGCCGCAAGGGCACGTGACCTAAGTGACCCACCTGACTCCTAGGTTGCTACCTGGGGACCATCGGCCAGAGCGATGCGCGTCGGTTTTCGCCCACAACGCCGACAACGGAAACACCGGAATTTCTGAACAACAGGGCCCTTAACGCTAACGCGTTAAAATCAGAAATTATTCCATGTTCCGAGGTCATATAGCCACTCTTTTTCATTCCACGATGTAGAGAAAGCACTATCGTTACTATGGCAGCTTGAGAGATCAGAAGTGAAAACGCATATCAAGCACACACATATTGTGGACTCCTCAGTTCCTGAGTATAACAATAAAACTTCGCTCAGGTCTTCACCCACAATCTTACATCGGGCTGAAATTGCTCTAAAGACAGCTTGACGAAGCAGCACAAAGGTGAATCTGACCGCCTCCGTTCGTTAGCAGTTTGAGGGCCTCCCTCAAAGTTGAAGGGCGCGTAAAAGGCTTTTTGGAGCTTCTTGATCTAAAAATTCAGCATTTGGCAATGTACACTGATTAACAGGGACACCGGGGCTAAATATGTCGAATAAGTCTTATTCAGCTGCTTGTATTACCAGCGTCTGTGCTCTATTTTAAGGACCTTCTTTCCTAGAATACGAAAATCCAAGGCCGTCTGCTTCACTCAGCTGTATAACACATGACACCCCTCAGCTGAATCCACTTGTCCCACAAATCCAGCATACATACAGGTAAACACCGTGTGGCGAAACAAAGAAGGCTACTTCACGCGCGTACGCCACGCAGTGCGCCCACGCGGCCGTTGGCCTTTGAACCACGACTCCCAGAGTGCACTGTGGCAACTGTGGCGTAGCGCAACTGCTGTTGAAGTCGTTCTATTCCAGTAAAGCATCACTAACGACGTCTAGTCTCAAACATTCACCGCTGACAGCGTCACCACTGCAGTGGTTCAGTGGCTATAATAATAATAATAATAATATTAATTGGTTTTGGGTAAAGGAAATGGCGCAGTATCTGTCTCACATATCGTTGGACACCTGAACCGCGCCGCAAGGGAAGGGATAAAGGAGGGAGTGAAAGAAGAAAGGATGAAAGAGGTGCCGTAGTGGTGGGCTCCTCCGGAATAATTTAGACCACCTGAGGTCTTTAACGTGCGCTGACATCGCACAGCACACGGGTGCCTTAACGTTTTCAGAGGCTATGGAGTTCTGCTTCTGAGTCCGAGGGCGCAGGAACGAATCCCGGCCAAAGTAGCCGCATTTCTATAGAGGTTAAATGTAACAATACCCCTGTAATGTGCAATAACAGTGTACCTTACAGAACCCCAGGTGGTCAAAATTAATCCAGAGCGCTCGATTACAGCCTTCTCGTAGCCCCACGTGCAGAGTCATACTCTGGGCGTGCCAGCGAGTGATGGCTAGACAAGTCGCTCACTCAATGCCTATAGAATACGGGGCACATAAAGACTTTTCTTTTGGTTTCTTTTGCATTTCACTTACTGAAAGCCACCCCCTCATAGATACCCAGGGGAAAAAATCGACAAATATCGCACGTATTCTTTGCTTCCCATCTCTTTCCGCGATATCGCGAACTGTTTTCATGCTAAGGTATGTGAACCGAAACCGCGTCATTCGGTCATGCTACCCGGGTGCTGAAATAAAACACCCCTGCGTAGCCACTTTGAAATTAGTGAGTGAAGAAAGTAGCGAAAAAGAAAGGCAAAATAAAGAAAAAAATGGCTGCGGCTTAACTCGGCGAAGCCCGGTTATGCAATCGAAAGCTTTGTTATGGGTGGTTATGCTGCGTTGCTAAGCCAGGTTAGACTCGACCTCTTCGTCCATCGCCGAAGCCGAAGTCGTGGCGGAGGCAGAAGCAGCAGCGGCTGCCTTAAACGCTCTTCGCAGCCGCCTTTCGGAATGCAACCGCCGGTGCGGTGAGCCAGTCGACGTTCGATCCCGTTCTTGGCCGGTCTCTGCCTATAGCTTGGCACGTTTAAGTTCACTACCTCTAGCTAACTACTTAGCATGATTGGCAACGTCAGCCGGATTATCAGACTCAGCCCGTCGTCTACGAGACCGTCCCGACGTAGCAGACGGTCCCGGCCGACTCGCTTCCCCCATAGCGAGAAACTGTGAGGCGGCAGCGGCGGTGGTGTGTATGCACACGAAAGCGGCGCCGTCTCTCTTTCTAGCCAACAGCAAGTCACGTGGTTAGTTATACGGCGTTAGCATTCGCAGCGTAAGCAGTGCGAGTCTTTCTCCGGGAGTTACGCCGCCCGCCGCCGCTAGAGGCGCGACGACCCTGCCGTTCCTAATATCAAGGGGGTTTTAACCGCTCCAGACTCCGTGTCCGTCTCTTGGCCGAATGTATTAAAAGCGTTACCGATGTCTATAGTATTCACTTTCAAATTTGATTAAAATGGCATTGAACTTGCCAGTGAACGGGATACGGCTTGTTGTCGAGCTTAATATCGAACTGGTATAACAATTTGATCTTTATTGCTCATTTACAAGAGGATAGTTGATCGAATTAACTGGCCGCTAAAGATCGCGGGCGCGCGGTTAACATAGCGCGGAAATAATTCGTGTAACGTTCCGGGAAGTATAAGGACCGTCTAGATATAGCCGCTTGACTTGGAGACTGCAATCACACACGTCATTGCGGTCTATCACGTCACCATTCGCGATTGGGTTGCTTCCATATAGAGGTTTTGCGAGCGAACATACGGAATGCGCCGGTCGACGCTCATATGATATCCTGAACGCAAAACGAAAAAAATAGAAATTAATGTTTGTTTTTCATTTGCTCACATGTGGCAGCATCATTATTTCAGCACTACAGCCAATTAACTGTACCTCTACTGGTATAAGAAACCCCCTTAAGAACGACAACTTGTTACCATAATATCGAGACAAACACGCACAGTGGAACCAGGTAGACTGCTGCTGGGGTTCAGATATTTTTTTTAACATAGAGCAAGAATTACTACGGTGGTTAAGACGCATCCCACTTGCTAACGTGTATTGGTTTGTTATTTCAATTTTGTAACGTCCGCATTTTTTTAGCGAATAGCAGCCTCTACACACGCTGTACATTACGGCACAGCGTATACAGCTCGATCAGTCGAAAAGCCTTCGGCGACGTTGCAGATGGTCCTTACGTCGCGGTTCGGGTGTCCACCGAGATATGCGAGACAGATGTCATTTCCTTTCCTTAAAATCACTTTTCATTTCGTTTTCCTTTAAAACAACAGCAATAATAATAATAATGATAACTTATTATTATTATTATTAATATTATTATTATTATTATTATTATTATTATTATTATTATTATTATTATTATTATTATTATTATTATTATTATTCCGTGGGAGTGGTGGGAAAACTGAGAAGTTCTCGGGAGTATAGTGCCCAAATAATGATGCTGCCACATCTGAGGAAAAGAAAATGATATTAAAGTCTGGTGGGGGTAGTGGTTTTATTAAAAATAATAGCAAAAAGGAAGGAAAAAATTTTTGCTAGCCCCGGCATCTGCCATCGATACTGAAGCACCTGACCTCGGGCAGCGGAAATAAAGGATAGCAGGCAGAATGGAGAAATGAAATGACAGAGGTGAGGGGACCGGAAGAGAGGATAGGGGGAGAAGTAATATGTACAAACTATTTACACAATAAGAAATGTGTCCAGGTTGTGCGCGTGATTAGTTCATTTTAGAGGAATTAAATCACACATGCGCACAGCACTGTGTTGGTTACAACTGGAGTGGGGCGTCCAGTTATTAATCGTTCAAGGTAGAACTCACGGAGCGTTCGGTCACTGCGTGTAACTACCTGACGAAGAACAGACGGGACGTCAAGCCCGTGTGTTCGAGGAATGCACAGAGGCTCACCAAAGTTCGCTCAAGAGTGCGCGCACTGCCCTGCGGCCACAATAGCGTCTTGATGGAGTCTGGTAGTATGCCCTGCGCCCTATAGGCCGCGAGCATATCGCGAGTAGCATCGGCGAACGCGGCACAGTGAAGGAGCAGGTGTTCTAGTGTTTCCACTGCACCGCATCCGTCTCACACATCACTCATCGCGATTCCTTGACGCACCCGTCGTTCCCCGGGCCACACGCAGCCAATGCGCGCGCGGAGGATCATTGCACGTTGTGACCGTGTAAGTGCGCGACAGCCGGTGACACTGTCGATGCGCTCACCTCCCGCAATGCGTGGGTCGGGGCGCTGCTTTCGGAGATGGCCATGGATGGCCGCACGCACGTCCTCCAGCGCAAGGGGCAGATCGCTGGCAGGTAGTTGGTGTGCAGCGGTCGCGAGGTCGTCAGCTTCTTTGTTGCCTGCGATGCCGCAGTGACCGGGCGCCCACTGTGCACGCACGGCACAACCTCTCTGCGCGAGGCGCTCGATGCGCGAGCGAATTTCCCGCACTAGTGCGGTACCGAGGCCGTTAGATTGCAGGCGGCTGAGGGCGGCGCAGGAGTCGCACAGCAGAGAAATCCTGGGCGGCGGAGGGCCGAGGGTGAGCAGCAGGTCCAGCCCGAGCCGGAACCCCATCAACTCCACCATGGTGGAGGAGCCCAGGAATGCTGCGTGTTGCTGGCTGTGCAGTCGCAGGGCGGGGATGGTGGCCGCAGCAGCAAGGGAGCAGCTGTCGCGGGCCACTGAGCCGTCGGTGTACACGAGGAGATGGTCCTGGAGCTCCTTGTGTATGACGGCTCTGGCCAGCTGCTGCACAGCACAGAGGGGTGTGCTCCGCTTTCCCGCAATGCCGACGATCTGTCGCTGTACCTCCGAGGCAGCAGGCCAGGGCGCGCAGGAGCCGTTGGGGGGTGGGCCTTGTGTCAATTGCTTATACTCGAGCAGCGCCGCGCCCATTCGTGAGCGCGGGTGCGAGCGCATACGCTGGAGCAGCGAGCCGCCATCCGGTGCGCGGTGGCCGGTCGATGTGATTCAATGCCCTGCGCGCTGCTTGGAGCTCAAGTGGTCACGCTCCTGCCTCGGCCAACGTTGCGGCGCACTGCGAGTTTATGGGCAGGCCTAGGCACACGCGCAGGGACTTGCGGTGCTGAAGCTCGAGTTTCTTCCAGCACGGCTTGCGCACCGTGACGAGCGGTAGCGCATAGAGCGCCGCCCCCAAAGCTGCGGCATTGTATAGACGCAGCGCGGCTTGCTGGGAGATGCCCTGGCCTCGAGCGGTGAGCTTGTGCACGGCGGCGGTGATCCTCTTCATCTGCAGACAGGCCTTGGTCGCCGCGGGGCGGAAGGAAAGGCGCCAGTCGATGTCCAGGCCAATATACCGCCCCGATTTACGCCAAGGAATCGGAGTCCCGTCCAGTGACAGTGGCGCAAGGTGCGCGCGCGAGCGCGAAACGCAGGCCATGGCCACCGATTTGTCCGCGCTCAGCGACAGACCAAGGCCGCGCAAGCTGGCATCGATTGCGGTCAGGGCTCCCTGAAGGCACCCCCGCACGCGGAACGCCTCGCCCGGTGGTCCCCGGTACCACAGAACTATGTCGTCTGCATATATGGACATGTACACATGGTGTCGGCCGCTCGTGGCACCACCGACATGACCACATTAAACAGGAATGGTGATAGGACAGAGCCCTGCGGCACGCCCATGTCCACCGGGCGAGGCTTGGAGAGCTTACCCCCTACTCGTACGCGCATGGTGCGCCCGCTCAGGAAGCCATGAGCGTATCGCAAAAGGCGCCCGCTCACACGAGCCCCCTCAAGCACCGCGAGAATTGGTGCGCGGTGAACGTTGTCAAAAGCGCCCGAGACGTCCAGTAGTAGCAGTAGCGCAACCTGGCCTGCCGCCCTGGCATGCTCCAGCGCTGTAACAACGTCCGATATAGAGTCAGCCGTGCACCGCATCCCACGGAAACCCGTCTGCTGCTCGTCAAACAAATCAGCCTCCGCAGCCCGCTCGTTCAGACGCTGCAACGCCATATGCTCCATGAGCTTACCTGCCTCCAAAGTTAATGCCACTGACCGGTATTCGCTCAGCTGCGTAGGTGGGCGTCCTGCCTTGCGGATGGGACAAACGACCGCGGTTCGCCAACATTCCGGTAGCTCCCCGCGTTCCCACACCAGGTTGATCTGCTGCAGGAGGATCTGTCGTTGCTGCGCATTCAGGTTTCGCAGCATCTGGTATGTCACCCCGTCTGGTCCGGGCGCCGAGCGGGGGCGGCAGCGCTGTACCGCATTGTTCAGTTTCGCCGCGGTGAACGGCGCATCACATGGACCTTCCGAGGCGACGGGCGAGGGACTGGCGTCGCTTCTGGGGCTCTCAGGAGCAGCTATGATAGCTGCGTTTGCGGGGCTGGGCTGCGCGAACGGATCGGCGAAGCGCTCTGCCAACTCTTCAAAGCTGAGCCCGCTGGAGATTGCGAGGGCGGCCAGCGGTTGGCGGTTTGCCTGTTGTTCGGTGATGCGCCGCAGGGTGTCAAACAGCCTCCGCTAGCTGACATCTTCCTCCATCCTTTGCATAGTGAAGGCCATTGCCGGCGGTATAGGTTGTTGGCATGGCGGCGCGCTGCCGCGTCCAAGCGGTTGTAGACAGTCCAGTCGGGGGCTCTGTCAGTCCGTCGCGCCCGTCGCTCTGCGCGATCTCTCTTCTCGCGCAGATGTTGCAGCTTCATATCATGTTTGGGTTGCCCAGCCCTTACCTCTGCTCGTTGGGTTGCTGCGAGAGCGCTTCGTACTAGACTTGAAAAGAAATCTGCTCCAGTGGCCGCCGCCTCGTCGACCGCCCGCCTGAACGCACTCCAGTTCGTAATGGAGTAGGCACGTTTGGGGCACGCCTCCAACGCAGTGGGTTCGATTAGGGTGGAGTAATGATCCGAGCCGCAGAGAGATGGATCTCGGCGCCATGTCGCCTCGATGCCTCTGGATGCGAAGGCAACGTCGATGCAGGAGCCGGTTGTTCCGCGTCGCCGAAAGGTTGGCTCGCCGGTGTTCAAGGGGGGTGAGTCCCAGCTGCGTTGCTGCGTCGTGCAGGTCGTCTCCACGCGCGGAGTGGCGCACACTGCCCCACGCACTATGGTGGTCGTTAAAATCACCACGGATGATTTGGCGCGGGGCACAGCACGAAGACACATCCCGAAAACACAGCGCGTTCCACGCGACAGCTGGACGCACATAAACACTGGCCACCGACGTGTCAACACCCTCGACACGCACTGTCACCACCACGCACTCCAGGACGTCAGATGTCGCCGCCGCCGAGCCGACGAAGGTGTGCTGGACGTCGTGCCGCACTTATATCGCGCACCTTGATTTTCCGGGGCGATGAGATGTGTCACAACACGGCACTGCGGCACAGGTGGGTTCTTCGCACGTGGTAGCTGAGTGGTAGCTAATGTAGCCAGGTAGCCGCATCTGGGGCTCCTTGTCATGTGTACGCACGTACGTCTCCTGCAGCGCGATAACTTCCGGCGAATCCTGTGCGATGCGAACTCGCATTTCGGCATACCGCGCTGCAAGTGAGCGCACGTTCCACTGCAGGATGGATGGTATGTGGGAGGGAGTCCGGCGGCTAGCCATCATGCTGGCTTATCTGTGTGGGAGCACCTGCTGCTTATAAGCAAGCCCGGTGTCCATCGGTGTCCTCCGGGAAAAGTGCGCTGAGGGCTCGCGATCTCCGGGTCCCGTGCGTCAGGGGGCTGGCCATGAGAAGCGGCCGCAGGCTCGGCCGCGCTGTACGGGACGCCGGGCAACCGGATCGCCGCTGCCGCAGCCGGCGCTGCCGTTGCTTCGGTGGCTGCTGCTGCTGGGGTGCTCCCCTGACGGCCTGCGCATAAGAAAGCGCGCGCGACGTCTGCTGAGGTTGCTGGGCTGGGGCCGCTGTTTCAGCCTGGACGACGGCTCGGACAACCCGCCTGGACATCGGCGCCACGGATGTGGCCACTAAAGTGGCCACGCGACGCTCTCTCTGCCAGTGCGGGCACGTTGGGTCAATGGCTTCGTGCAGCCCCCCCCCCCCCCCAAGGTAATGTAGCGGGGCTTGCTCGCGCAGGAACTAGGCTCGTGCGGCCCGCCGCAGCGCGTGCATCGGCCAGGAGCACGACACACCTCAGTGGCATGCCCCAGGCTGGCGCACTTGGCACACTAGAGCGGCCGGGGACGGCAGGGGCGGACCGCGAGCCTGCGCTTGAATATGGTGATGAACGTCGGTGGTTTCGGCGCCGCAAAACGGAGAGCGAGTGTACTGCCCGACACAGACGCCGACACCATCGGCATCGTTGACTCCGCCGCCGCCAGCAGTTCCTCCGCCGTCCTGCGCCCGTCCACACCGAAGACCAGGCCAGAGCTTTGGTTCCGAGGAGGAGGCTCCTTGGCGCAGACCGGCACGCCGCGGATGACGGCTGTGGCTAGCAGGGCCTGGAGAGCATCGCTGCTCTCCGCGTCCACTGCCACCACATTCCGCCGCATGTTTACAAGGACGGCGAGGACACCCGGACGGGATCCAATCTCCTCGGCCAACTCCCAGCCCTGTTCCCTGGTGAAGGCGGTGCCCCGGTTCGCCGGGCGAAACAGCACCGTCCCCACCAAGCTGGACGGGACCTCCACGGCAGCCGCGGCTCGCTCCAGGGCAGCTCTCCGACGCCGCTGCGCCTTGGTAGTGATGGTGCGCCACGGGACCAGGTTGGCCCCAGCATCGGCGTGGCCGCTGTCTGCAGCGCATTGCTGCCGCGCGCCGCGGCGTTGGGTGCGCTCGCTGCCAGCAGACGAAGCCCCAGCCGCAGCCTGGTCTCGTGCGGCGGGATTTGGCGAGGTCGCAACCGGTTTTCTTCCGGACGCCGTCGCCCCAGCATCAGCAGCAGGCTGGAGGTGGGCACCATGGGGCTCGTGCTGGGCAGTCCCTGCTCTTTCGATTGTGGAGGGAGAGCGAACAGTGACGATGGGGGGGGGGGGGCTTCGAGCTTCCCGCTTGGCCACCGCGATGTCCCTTTTGGTTTCAGCGTCTCTCTCCTCCTCGGACCCCGTTGAGCGTCGGCGTTTCCTGAGAACAGACTCGTCCATTGGGGTGCACATGCTCTCCTCGAATGCAGGTGTCAGCGGTAAGCCCGCAGCGGCAGCATCAGGGGGAGAGGACATCACAGCCGGTTCCCCAGGAGCAGCAATGGCGGCAGAAAGCGCAGGGGTGGCCAGAAATGGCGGGAACGGAGCCGCCATGGAGTCCTGCGTCTGGTGAGCAAGCGCCATGGCGTCCCTCAAGGCTAGAACGCGTGGGTCCGCCGGCGACACATCCAAGGTCCCGATGACGGACTCGAGGTTCTCCGAGGTGGTGATGAGCGCCCCCGTCGCGACACAGTATCCCGTAGATCAGCGATCTCGGCCTGTATTCGCCGAATGGTGCTGGACGACCTTGCTCTCTGGATGGCGTTCGTCTCCGTGATCGTGAGCGTGAGCGGCCTGCCTTGCGTTGTTCATTGTCACCGCCGATCACAGGCCGCCGCTCGTTCACGGTGTCTGTGGCCTCCATGGGGAGACCCCGTAGCGCCGCGAAGCCTTAGTCCCAGCGTCCAAAGGAGTGGAGAGCTAAAAACAAGTCCGCTCGCTTCGAGCGCCCGCCGAAAAATATGTCAGATGGTGCAAGCCCAGACACTATTTTACCCTTTTTTTGGTCTTCTCAGAAAAAATTTAAAAAAATCATAAATGAAAGAGAGAGGGAGCCCGGACCAGCAACACTTTACCGGGCTTAAAGCCAATAAAAAAAGAAAAACAAAAGGAGGTAAACGCTAAAAAATCTTAATTCAAAGAGAAAAGCAGGAAAATAGAAACAACAAACAAACAAAAAACATGAAACCCCAAAGGCACAGAACAGACAGAAGCACAGATAATGTCACAGAGAATGTCAGCACAGATAAAGTCACAGGCACAGTTGGTCCAGACACCACAGACAGTCAGAAGCATAGATAATGTCACAGATAATGTCAGCACAGATAAAGTCACAAGCACAGTTGGTCCAAACACAGTGTCAGGCTACAGAGAGATTCATCCTTGTCCAGCAAAGTAACCCAGATCACTTCTCTGTACAGCGCTTATGCAGGAGAAATGAGAGTGACGAAGGAACTCATCGGGAAAGTGTAGGAATTGTGCTGCTGATGAGATGAACCATTTGAATCAGAACAGCACAAGCAGCAGGGTTATTCAAAAGAGAGGGGTAAATCGACAGTGTAATTTCAGATGAGCAGAGAGACTTTAAACGGGAAACTAAAGGAGCAGTAAGGTAGCAATTCCGGAAGTAATGACTGACATCTTCGCACAAAATACCGCATGAGCAAATTGAAGAAGATTTTTTTAAAAGTAGAAAGGGAATCGACCATGCCTAGTGAGTAAAGTAATAAGAGGACTCCTAGGTAGACAGATGGAAGGAATATTGAGCGTATCGGGGATCCAGTTAAATAATTCTGTGCCGCCATTATTTTCTTGCCAATAAGTTCGCTATAAAAGAAGTGAAGAATGGTGTAAACGCGAACGCACGCAACGGCGTGAAAGGGTAGAAGTGTTTAAATGGCCATATTACCCAACACTACCAGCAGCCTGATGGGCTAACTCATTTACAAAAATTCCGGAGTGACCCCGGATATGAGTTCAAAGAAATGAAGCAAGAGAAGACAAACGATAGAGATCTTTCTTAATGGAAATATTTGTCAGGTTAAATGAAGTAACTGAAGACAGGGCAGAAAGCAGAGATAGAGAATTAGTGTAGAAATGAACGGGCATTGAAGGGGGATTATTAATAGCAAACTGAACCAAAAGCAACTGAAGCCATATGTGGGGAGCTGTTATGATGACATCCAAGTCTCCACTGTCAAGTATGTGTCATCTGAAATAAGTCCTCTATTGTCACATTTAATAAACATATCTCTATCAACAGGAACTTTTCCTGACCAGCTTAAAATAGCTATAGTGGTACCTATACACAAAGGAGGAACACGAAATGATTTCGTTAATTATAGACCAATTTCAGTGTTAGCGATTTTCTCAAAGGTATACGAAAAGTCTATAAATAATCGATTGACTATGTTTCTGCAAAAATATATAATCTCACCATTTCAATTCGGGTTCCAAAAAAACAAGACACCTGAAGAGGCCCTGCTCACAGAAAAATCATTAATTGTAAAGAATTTTGCAGCAAAAATGTTTACTTTGGGAATTTTTCGTGATTTATGGAAAGCCTTTGACTCTGTCAACCACGAAATTTTGCTTCACAAACTTCGCAGGTATGGAATTCGAGGCGTTGCATCAGACCTCATAAAAAGCTATTTGTCATTAAGATACCAGTTCATAAACCTCAATGGAGAGCACTCTGAAAACTTAGAAATAAAACTAGGAGTACCCCAAGGTTCCATACTAGGTCCCACGCTCTTTTTGTTGTACATAAAGGATATCACAGATGTTAAGTACACACCTGATATAACTATCTTTGCTGATGACACTGGTTTATTTTTTACAGGTGAACACGCAAATGACCTACCAAAAGAAGCTAATCTCTACCTGTCTCAGCTATCTATTTGGCTCGAGGACAATAGTCTGCAACTAAATACGCGTAAAACAAAGTTCATACTTTTCAAACCAGTCAACAAAGTTACTAAAGAATGTCTCACACTTAAATTCAGAATGGAACACATTGAATAGGTACATTTTCAAAAATTTCTAGGTGTCTGGTTCAGTGAAGATCTATCCTGGACTCCACATATTAATCACCTTCTATCTGATCTTTCCCGTGCTGTGGGCTGTATGAACCGTATAGCTCCACTTATCCCTCTCTGGCTGAAAAAGCCTTTATATATTATACGTTATTTTACTCGCGGCTTCTTTACGCAATATTAGTGTGGGGCACTACGACTAAAGGAAATTAAGGCAGGCTGTTTGTACTGCAAAAACGCGTTCTACGTCTATTTGAGAATTATAGAGGTAGAATACGTGACCTACCAATACAGCCACTGTTCTTAAGACATGATATATTATCGGCCAACAAAGTGCATTACTCTAAACTGATGCAATTAATCCATAAAAAAACTTTACACTAGATTTACAGATATATCGCCACACTATAGCTTTCGAACCCATACACATAAAACAAGAAAAGTGAGAACAAATTATGGAGACAGGATGTTGATTATCAAGCAGCAAAGTTATTTAACCATCATGAGTTCCCCGTTGATATTACGCTACCATTTAAGCCCTTAATATTACAGTACAAAGCATTCCTAATGATCACTGATGATATCTTATGTATATAGCTGCACTCATATGCCCATGCAAATCACCACTCTTGCGAAAAAGTTTTTTTTTCATGTTACTGTCAACATGTTATCCAGCGGTTTCTTTTTCTCGCCAGTGTGTTGTCGCGGATCCTCTGATGTGCCTTCGAACGTTGCGTTAATTGACAGCCAGCATTTTATGTTCATATGTCCTTTATATTTTATGTCTATGTGTACACCGTTTCATCAGGGGAAATCCCTCAAAATGTATTGAAGTTTTGTCTGCTCCGAACTAAAGATGGGAGTCGAGGCCTTGTCAGGCTCCATGCCTTTTGCCTCGTCTTCCACTTTCAACTGAAAGAAATAAAATGCTCTGGTCTGGTCTGGTCTGAAACGCAACAGCAGAATGGAATGCTACAAGCTCAGCGGCATAGGCACTTGAAGGTGGTTCAAAGGATATGCGATGAACGTATAAAATCTTTTGTGGGGAGCTAAGAACAACAAAAGCAGCACCAGCACTGTGATGAGTGAATGACGCGTCAGTGTAATTATGCAATGCGGGTTGTCACGAAAAGGCCAAGGCTTCCTGGTAACTAAGTTGAGCAAAACAAAATTTAAATTGTAATGAGGGATGATAAGACCAAATATTAAGTACAGACTGAATTGCAGACGGGTTATAAAATGTCTTGCCGTAGTCAACGGGTTGCCGTAATGTAAAAAGCATAAAATCTGCACATAATTGGTCCAGCTAAATAGGCAATGGAAGAACATTGGCAAGGACATGAAGAGCAACAGTTCTCGTAGTACTGCAGGCACCAGTAAGAGCAAGAAGCGGAATGCGTTGCAACGTTAAGCACGATTCCTGAGTCTGGAAAGCGGACAATGGAACCACCAAGCTGGGGCAGCATAGGCGATTGTAAGAAGAATAACCTGATGATACATTAGGCGCAAATCAGATGAAGAAACATGAAAATGTTAACAGAACCAATTAAGGAGCTTGGTCGTAGATGCAATAAATTTTTCTTGCAAATGATTAACATGAGGAATAAAGTTTAGGTGGGAGTCAAAAACAACTCCCAATAATTTAATATTGGGTTCACACTTGAGACTGCAATTGTCTAGGCGTATAGTTGGCTTACGTTTACGCAACGCCGGGACCCCATTAAAAAATAAAACAACACTTTTGAGGGTATAATTGAACACGATACTTGCCCCACAAGTTTTGGATTAATGTTAAAACATTTGAACCCGATGTTGACAACTCGCGGCTAGTCTTTCCAGGGACAAGGATAATAGTGTCGTCAGCATATGCCTCAATGTGGATAGGTGAGCGGACAGGGAGATTTATGAGGTCAATAATAAAATGTTCCAAATTAAAGGTGAAAGAGGCGAACCTTGCGGACTGCTGACAGAATAAGGCACAGAAAGAGTACAAGAAGGAGATTGAAAAGTCAAATATCGGTTATCTTGGAAAGAAGCCAAGAGGGAATATGAATTTCCTGGACAACGATGTTGTCTTAAAAATTTTTAAAATAAAGGGTGCCAAGCACTATCAAATGCACCTCTGAAGTCCAGAGAAATGAGAACCACCGGAAGCTTTTGTTGCTGATGTGTAAATAATAACTCCTGCAAGCGATAGCGAGCCTGAACAGAATTACGGCCATGTGTGAAACCATACTGATTTTTGTGTAGTAGATTATTCTGGAACAGGAAATAGTACAGCCTACCATACAGCACACGTTCGAGCACTTTTCCCAAAGACGAATTAATGCATACAGGCCGGTAAGAATTTGGAAAGTGTGCTGGTCTATTCGGTTTGGGAATAAAAATAATCCTACCAACTCTGCAAATCTGAGGAAAGTAACCGAAATGCGAAGCAGAATTAAAAATAGAGGGGAAAAACAAGAGGTGAGCATTAAAGACGGCACGAACAACACGAAGGGAGATTAGATCAGGGCCAGGAGATGACGTCACAGCGATCGAATGGATTACAGCTTCAATCTCCGCAGCAGTGAAGGGTAAATCTTGAACTGAGCTATTGTAAGGCTGTGCTATAATGTCTCGAACGTGATTATGGAAAGGGAGATCGTGGGAAAAAGTATATGTAGCGATGCGTGTACGAAGCAGCAACATTTCAGTGTCAGGAAGCGTTTCAGTATACGTGCCGTCAAAGTACTGAAGAGGAGGAATTACAGAAGGGCACCTGAGCTTGCAAAAACATGTTTGTATGACTTGCCAAACAGGAATTTCCGCGCAGCTGTGGAGCAGATCTCATTTAAATAATCATCATGGGTGTTTCGAATATTCGATCGATACGTTGCAAGAGCCCTATAATAAACTGAGCGGTGGAAAATTTTTAACTGAGGGTCTGAAATGCGCTGGAAACGGCGACGAAGAGCGCGCACAAGGGACCGCTCTATGCTCAAATCAGCCGTCCACCAAATGGAACCTTCAGGAAATTTGGGTTTTACCAAACGCAAGTTTCTCTTATATAGTGTCATAAAAGTGTCGTTAAGTTTAGCTAGAATCTGATCAAGGGCGGACGCTCAATCGAATTGATGATTATAAAAATATTGAAACCAAGGCAAAGAAGTTAACTGGTAAATTAAACGACTTGACCTAGTTCAGGTGAGCCGCTTGTACGGGGACACAAGTTGGAAGGAGAATGAATATGTAATAAATCTGTGCTCAGAAAGTGGTGCATCAGCACTGACTTGCCAAGAATAGCCCTGTGTTAGCAAATTTGGTGGCGCGAAGCTAAGGTCTATCCAACTTGAAGCATGCGGAGTTTCGTAGGTTGGTAAAGAGTCCGGATTATAAAGAACGACCAGGGCACTGGAGGTCGCAAAAGCTAGAACATGAGTTCCTCTAGTGTCAGTGATCTTTCCGCCCCATAAAACGTTGTGTTTGCATTAAAATCTCCGCAAATGATTATTTCATCAGTGGGCGAAGTTTGTATACAAGTGGTAAGCAAAGCAAGAGCCGCTTCAATATCTGCACGAGGCGGTATGTATACTGCAACAAAAAGAAAAATATCTGTCGGTGAGGAACATGAGATAGCAACAACTTCAGGAGAGATAAAAGTTGGAAAGGTATCAAAAGTAGGATTATGGAGCAATATGACACACCTAGTTTCTTGAGGAGGGAAGATTTTGTGAAAAGTAGAGGGAAATCATACAAATTCATTACTGGTGGATATGTATGGGTCGCTCACTGCCGTTATAGTAATATTGTTGTCCTGGATAAATTTAACTATCGGGGAAGTCGCGCAACGAGTGCGATGTAAATTAACTTGGAGAAACAAAATGTGATCGGGCAAAGGACGCGGGGTAACACGAGGACTAAGGCCCATAATGAGTGCGGGCGCGGATCCTATCCGCACGTGCACGCAAAAGTGAACAAGACACAAGCCCCGCAGGATGGCTGGACGGGCGCCGAGCAGCCGCGCAAGGTGCACACTTGCTCCTGAGGTCCTGGACACTGTTCGGGCAAGCCGCCAAAGCGTGCGAACCCGCACAGCGGGTGCAGCAAGCCTTCAAAGGATCATTTTGCAGTTTACATGCCGTCAAAGTGAATCCATATTGAGCTCAATAAGTGCACAGTGGGACATGGAAACCTTCCCGGACCTCGACAGAAGTCCATCCAATAGTTACACGACGTGCCCCACACAGACGGGCGAAGTCAGGGCGGTCAACCTCGAGTACATGCACACATTGTCTAGATTTCTGGGCAAAAGATAACCTAACCTTGCAGGAGGATGGGTCCAGATGGAGATTGGGGTTCTGGCGGTTAAGTGTCATGACGATGTCCTGCGGTCGCACGTCAGGGTCGACCCCGGCTAGGCGAATGTGAGGGTTCCTCTGCTGGGGGACACGGACATTGATCGAAGTACGAGTGGCCTCCATCCTGGTTATAGCGGCCTTGAGGCGGTCCAGGTCCGCAGGGTCCAAAGAGGTCCAGAGCGTCCGTGAATAGTTTGTCTCGTCAACCGCACTAGCAA
>JARKHS020027276.1:0-156684 GCA_030143305.2 Amblyomma americanum | reverse complement strand
TCCCGGTTATATAGCCCGACTGCCACCAGAACCTCACAGTTTGATTAGTGTGATGCCACAGTCGGATTTGGCCTGACTTTGCCAATTTTGAGATATGAATTCCTGCCAGAACCGAGAATTCCGTCCTCATTATCGTATTCACAGAGAAAGGTCTATAGGATTGTGCCAGTATTTTTATACTTGCTTTGTACAGTAAACTGTTCCTTTAGGAATGGTACTGCACCTTTCTGGTGCTGCAAAAGAAAATACAATAAAGAAACTCGGAATGCGTCGACCTTTTATACCTGGATCCTCCTGTGCTACATGTGCATAATTGAGCCCTTGTGTGCAGGTGTTCTTATTTGAAGTTATTTCATCTTTTTTTTTTTAACGTGTATATGTATAAAAATGCTGTAATAGGTGCAGAGCCTTGCATGTGAAATTTGGCTATCTGGTAGAGCAAATGTCTTGTTCAGGGATAATTGTAAAGATCACCATATAAACGCTTGTAAGGGCCACACTTCTTTTTACCAGATTTGAGAGACAGTTTTCTGCATGAGGCCTATGGTCGCAGTGTGTGAAAAAAAAAAACCTTAAGTAATAACAACACATCAATGAGTCCTCGCGCACTATACTTTTCGCACATCCAAACCATGTCCTTTTGTCAGCATGTAGCCGTTGTACCACACTTCCATTACATAGCAGAGCAGCTCTTCTTCCAGTTCGGGAAATTTGCACGGCTTGCATCGGAAAGCGCGCTTTTTGCAGCTTGTGTTCCTCAATGCATCTTTTTCGTTGTACCATCGTCGAACACACTTCTCGTCCGCGTCGAATTTCCTGCCCGCTGGACGCTTGTGATGTTCGAGAGCAAACTCTGTGACTTTCAATCTAAAAGCCAGCCAATGTAGCTAATAAAGTGTTTGCCCATCTTGCTAAAATTCTAATGCTCGGTGGCAGTTCATGAAAAAAAAAAAAGCAGACAGCACACGAAAGCCACATTGCACATGTGGTTGACGGGCACAGAAAAGCTGCAGCTGGTGATACTGATGCCGATGTGGGTATCGGAAGTTCGTGGAGGAGTAAAAAACTCACAGGGCGGTTACGACTATGTAACGCGAGATTCAGCGATAGTTGTTTAGACGTTTAG
The DNA here is from genome assembly GCA_030143305.2 of Amblyomma americanum. NCBI lineage: Eukaryota > Metazoa > Arthropoda > Arachnida > Ixodida > Ixodidae > Amblyomma > Amblyomma americanum. The sequence continues at coordinate 155,558 of JARKHS020027276.1, read as the reverse complement.
TTTTCGGGATATTTTGAGGTAGAAAAGATACAGTGACCTCATATCGCACCGGTGTCGTGGTCAAGTGATGCACCCCTGCACTGGCAGGCACCATCCGTACAGAGCCACCCGTAGGGTTATCCGACCCAGGTTGACCGTGACATAAGGTGAGTGCGTTAGTCACATTAACGCACCCACTTGTTACGCCAACGGTGACAATGGTGGTCGCGCAAGCCAGGGGCGGGCGCCTAACAGCTATCGCTGCAAAAAGTTGACGATGGTGATTACCTGCGGCCTCGCCCGACATTCATGAGTGCAACCTGGAAGCTTCTGTGTGCGTGCATTTCGAAGGTTATTCTCGCATGGTTCATGGAAAGGCTGTGTTCGGCCCTTACAAGTGTGTGTTTTTTTTTTAATATTTCCTAAGGAAAAGCCCGTACCTGGGCGTGGCATTTACACATGTTTATATAGTAAGTGGTTAATGAACATGTTCTAACCAGCTTGTATATTGACATTGTAATATTAAACAAAATGAGGCACCCTGTAAAGACTGCCTGATGCTACTTCTGAGTGGATTGTTGAAAGTGTAAAATTGTTTTTGTTGCCTGGACAGCAGTGTTTATCATTTGTCGAGCGGGCGGCGTCTTAGCATGGCAATTTTGGTGCCCCACCTTGCAGCAAAGCCCCCAGAGGCCACATCCAGAGCGCTTGGGGAGTCGGCAAAGGATGCTCAGCGGAGGGAATGGAGCGGATCGCAAGGGCACCCCCATGAAGAGGGCAAAGTGGCATCTAGGTGCGTTCTTCATTGCCTCATTCCCTGTTGCTAGCTGCGCCTTTGTAGTGTTGCCGGAAGACTAATGGTGCATTCACAATAGCGCATTTGGTGTCTAGAGCGAGTGAGATTTATCGCTGCGACTCGCCTTCCACCGGTAACCCTGAACTTGGAAGCAGCACAGAACTGATCTCTGCCATCAGAAAAGCCAGTCACTGAACATTAGCTAATGAGGAGGGTGCACTCTCACTCTTGCCTGTCATCAACATCTTGTGCAACCTCTCAATCGCACCAGTGGAGCGGATGCATCTGGTACAAGCACCGCAGCATTTCAGTGGCAACAAATTTAGGCCACTATTGGTGCTAAACATCCAAATGTGAACATACCACAAGAGTAAGAGTTGTGAAAGAAAATGGCCTCATGACTGCACAGCGCCATTTGTCAAGAGGAATTGCTCATGGTTTTCTGTCTAGTTGAAGTTGTAGTGCATCGGGTTATGGAGCTTAATTCTAGTGCTGCGGTAAGTTAGTGCCACGGCAGCCCCCATTCCTTCGCGAGAAATTGTTGATATGAAAATCTGCTCCTGGTTTTGTGTGGACTGCATCATTGTTGCATCTCCACTAGGGTTTTTGTTGTAGGAAGTCCTGTGTCAGTAATGAGTAGCACGGAAAAAAACCTTTGTGCTGGGTCCCGTAGTGTGCGAGACATATGCAGAAAGAAACCAAGACAGGAGACAAGAAAGACAACTTGTGTCTAGTTGTGTCCTTCTGTTGCCTTGTCTCTTTTTGCTTGCTTGTTTTCACAATCTTGCTGGATTGTGAAGGCTTACAAGCCGGGCTAGTTGCCTGCTTCGTTCTCTGGCCGTTCACTCAGGTTTAGGGTCGTAACTGAAAATCCTCTCTATTGAAAGCATTGAACCCTTGGCCGGACCTACACGTTTGAGTTATAGTTATCGTCAGAGAGGTATTACGAGTCTCACCGTTATTAATCCATTTTCGGTAAAGTTTTGCACTACTTCTAGTACAGCAACAGCAGAACATGATGCCTTTTTCTGAATTTCAGAAACCTCTCTTATACTCTCACATTTTATGTTCCAGCACTAGGTTCCTTAAAGGTTGACAGGACTTGAATATGGTTGTAAAAATGTTAATAGCGTATGAAGCTATAAACACCTCTTGCTTCTTTTTCTCACAAGTAGTAGTTCGTGGAATTGAGGTTACTGTTCATTTTGCTGAAGTATCTTGCTGTGAGTGTGACCACTTCACAGGTAACACTATTTTTCTCCCTCCTTCCTGGCAGGCATTCGATCACAGAGCAAGCCCCATGACATCATGAATGAGGTCTACCGCGCCATGAAAGCACTCAATTTTGTGAGTAACGTTCTGCTTTAATGCACCCACGGTGTCATCATTTACACTAGGGCTTTTCACACTGGGTTCCTTGAAACCCGAGGGTTTCTTGCTGGCGCCCTTTGGGTTCCCCGGGCACCTGAATTCATGTGTGCGTCAAACACCAACTTTCCGTCCCCCACTTTATTTTTGGTCCAGTTATACTACAGTTTTTTTTATGACAGACTGTTCCACTAATACAGCCAGTCATAACTGAATTTAGGCATTTTACTGCAAAAGTAGTGCTAGTGGTCCCCACCCCCCCCCTTTTTCGGAATTTGATGTCTGGTGAAGTGAAGCCTCCAGCCCAAGTTAGGATCTTCCAGCCACCTACCTCCCTACCACATACCATAGCTATAGGGGCTACCCACACACCCTCACCACCCTGGACCCACTGCGCCACACCACCCCTGCTCACCTTAACCCTCCGAAAGCGCCATGCATCACCCATCCACCCAACCCGCCTACTTCCAACATCTACAACATCCGCTAGAAGCCCAAGCAGCATCTGAATGAAAAAGCAAGCCAGATCCAATTTAAAGACGCACTGGGAATGCCAGTTTCCCTCCAAAAGCAGCAGCCACCTCCCCACCTCACACTACCCCCCTAGCTAGGGGACTATTCGTCCAGCCACCGCCACCCTCGTCCTGCTTCCACCCACCTTCACCTCCCAGATAAATTCTGCAGCGTGCGTGAAGCTTCAGGTTAGACTAAAATCATCAACCTAATCGAGAGCAAATGCAACTGCTTTTCCAGAATTGTCACATCAGATGTCTGATCATCCCATAACTTTTTTAGCAGCCTTGCATCTGCACATTCTTTTTGTGTGTACATGTTAAGCAGGAAGGATGAAAGCCATTTGGGTTCCAGCAACCGCGGTGGCTCACTGGTTATGGCGCTCAACTGCTCACCTGAAAGGCATGGGTTCAATCCTGGCCGGAGCAGTCGCATTTTGATGGAGGCGAAATCCAAGAGGCCCATGTACTGTGCAGTGTCAGTGCACGTTAAAGAACCACAGGTAGCTGAAATTTCCGGAGCCCTTCACTGCTGCGTTCCTCCTAGCTTGATTCAGTTTGGGACGTTAAGCTCCCATAAACCAAACCAAATCATTTGGGTTCTCAAACTTGGCTCCGTGGAACCCAGGGGTTCCGCGAGCACCCACACTGGCCTGTCCCCCCTTTCCAGTACACTTCTGGTGGGCGTGTGTGGGGATTGTGGGGGGTTCCTTGGCACATGTGGATGGCTTTGGGGTTCCTTGGGGCAAAAAAGTTAGAGAACCCCTGGCCTACAGAGTGGCCAGAGTTGGAAACATAGGCATTGGAACAGTGCCAAAGCTAATCTTCACTACAGTCGAACACGGATATATCGAACCCACATATATCGAATTATTGTCTGTATCGAACTCGTCAATTATCCCCTTGAAAATTCTGTGTAAAAGTATAGAAATTCGTACGTTTATATCGAACGATATTTTTATCCGCCATTGGATATATAGAACGCCGCGCGATCTCGGCACTCGCTGCACCCGCGAGCTCCGCGCCTCCCTTGAAAGGCTCGGAAAATGTGAGAGCGAGGGGGAGGGAGGCTCGGACTGTACTCCCGCTGTGCACGCTCTCCGACTTGCGGAACAGCTTTTTTTTTTTTCTCTCTCCCAATGTCTCTCATCCTTCCCCCGCATAACCATAGTGATCGGCTCGGAAAAGGTAGCCAGGAACGAAGGCACCGGCGGCCTCCTCCTTTTGCCTTTTTTTTATTGTTGCTTTTTCACGAGTTTTGCTCAGCCAACCACAGCTCGTGCCTTTCGTACGTCGCTGTCGCCCTCGGAGGTCGCTGTCGCCATCGCAAGCGCTTTGTTGGCGGAAGCTGCGCACGTGAATTCTTGTGTTTTGTGCGCGTTCTTGTGTTTCGTGTTCAATATTGTTTTGCGTGCGTCTCACGACACGTGTGTGACTGGATCGTGGTGAGCTGACGCGGAAGCAATGGCCGCAGCAAGCACAAGCAGCGTCAAGAAGCGCAAGAACCTGGACTTTGCGACAAAGCTGAAAGCCATTCAGCGTGTTGAGGCAGGCGAGAAAAGTGCGACGGTGGCAGACGATTTCGGGATTCCTCGGAGCACTCTAAGCACTTTGTTAAAAAACAAGGCGGACATAAAGTCGAAAGCGGCGGAGCAACGAACGTCGGGAGCTTGTCGTGTGCGCGCTCCTGCCCACGAGAAAGTTGAAAAGGCTCTCTATGCGTGTTTTTTAGAGGTGCGGGCTAAGAACATTCCGGTGGATGGCCCAATGCTAATGGCTAAAGCCAAATGGTTTGCCGCTGCACTCGGTGATGACAACTTCGCCGACAACACAGGGTGGCTGCAGAGGTTTAAGAACCGCCATAAGATAGTTGGCAAAACCATTTCTGGGGAAAGCGGAGCCGTCATCAGCCAGGATATCCAGCAGTGGATTTCGAAGGAATGGCCGGAAATTTGCGCAAAGTTTTCACCCGCGCAAATCTTCAACACCGACGAGACCGGGTTGTTTTGGCAGATGCTGCCCAGCAAGACGCTCGACGTCCGGGGCAGCACGTGTCACGGGGGCAAGATGAGCAAAGTCCGCATGAGCGTTCTGCTCGCTGCCAACATGGATGACTCTCAAAAGCTCCAGCCCTTTGTGATCGGCAAAGCAAGGGCACCGCGCTGCTTCAAAAACTGTAAGCAGCTCCCCGTTCGCTACGCCTTCAATAAGAAGGCGTGGATGACGCGTCAGCTGTTTACAGAATGGCTGCAAGCGTGGGACGCTGCACTGGGCAAGTCGGGGCGTCACGCTTGCCTTCTCGTCGATAATTGCTCGGCCCATCACACCACCTGCGAGCTCGAAAACATCGCGCTCGAGTTTCTGCCGGCGAACACGACAGCGAAGTTGCAGCCGCTCGACCAAGGCATCATTAAGTCGTTCAAAGTCGGCTACAGGAGGCGACTCATTGATAGGCTTTTGGTGAACCTCCGCATGGGCACCGAGCTTAAGGTTGACCTGCTGGGGGCCATTCAAATGATGACGGGCGCCTGGAGAGACGTGAAGCAGGATACCGTGGCCAACTGCTTCCGGAAGGCAGGCCTCGTGACGGCCAAACTTCCCGAAACCTGCGAAGACGGCGACGGCGACAACGAGCACATGGACGACGCGTTTCGCGAGTTGTTGTCCCTTTTCCCGGCTGCCGTTCCAGCCGAAGTGTCTGCTGACGATTTTGTGAACGTTGACAGCAATGTTCAGGCTGTTGCGAGCCTCGCCGACGAGGACATTGTAGCTGCAGTCGCAGGGACCCAGGCCGACAGCTCGAATGGTGACGAAGATCGTCCGGACGAGGGGGCGGCTACACGCTCGTACTCCACCGCTGAAGTGGCGGCCGCGTTCAGCTTGATTCGCCATTGTTGCGGCGACATGGAAGGAACCGGGCTTTCGCACCTGAACAGCCTCGATAAGATCGAGGTTGGAGTCTTTAATTTCATTTGCAAGGCGAAGAAGCAGACGAACATAAGCGATTTTTTTTCACGCAAATAAAGCATTACGTTGCGTCGTGTGTGCGGAAATAGTTGTCATTCTTGAATGCTCCGATCGGTAGGTCATCGTCCGCCACAGGTAAAGTCTCTGGGCCTGTATTTTTTTATATTGAATTTTTAATACATCGAATTAATTCGCGATCTCCTTCGAGTTCGATATATCCGTGTTCGACTGTATAAGCACTGTATCATGTCACAGGAAAGCATTGGCCTGATCGACAAGCCAGTGCCACTGTCACCTTCCCATGCAGCATCTCTTCACAGGGCAGTGATCACCGCCGTACGTGTCTAGAGGGATGGGCAGGAGAACCTATGAGGTCATTGTGCTCAGCACCGAATGCCACAGCCTCTGAACCTCCCGCCACTGGATGGTGGCATGGGGGATGCGAGGTTGCGGCCAACCCAAATGGCTTGAGGTGCATACCTGTTCGTCTGCAGGCAAAAAAAAATGGAGAGGGGGATTGAAAAAAATTTGCTGCAGTAACTACTGCTAAACCTGGTGAGAGATCAAAAGCTATCGGGCAAGCAGACGTGGCTTGGTGTCTGTAACTTTGAGTGCGTTCCGCACACTGGATAGGCAGCATGCCCACCCTGCAAGTTATGCGCTCTTCCTTTCCTCACATCGGAGCCTAGAACGTTGCCAAATGAACGCCGACGGCCTATAGAAACAGAGGCGAGCGCTCGGTTTCGGCGGCAGTGGCGGCTGAGTGACGTCATAGCTGTCACATGGTTTCTTCTCGGTTCAAGGTCAAACTTGCGCACACGGCAAAGAAGCTACGGAGGGGAGTAGTAACGCTTTCACTTTAAAGTGGTGACAAGGGGATGATAATATTTAGAAAGTTTTGCTCTCCTCCCATCCTGTTCTCTCAGCTGGGGATTCCTGCTGCCATCTAGTCTGGGGAAAGAGCACAAAAAGAGCTCTCCAAAAGATGGTCATTATGCAGCAGAATGCCCTACGCGCATTTGCAAATCAGACTAGTCATGCCCACTCTCATTCACTTTTCGCAAAATATCAAGTAATTGAAGTCAATATGCTCTATGTGTGCAAGCTTCTGTTAACTCTTAAATCAGAAATGCATAAAAGGCACACAAGCCTGCATAAAATAGCAAAATTAAGAGAGAAAACACCTTGTCTCGCCCTTCTCGATATCCAGAAATTTAGGCATGCAGATGATTTGTTTCAGTCTTCCACAAGCACTAAATAAACTACACCTCACTGCAGAGAACCTGCGTACATTACACAAAAAAGAGTTGGTCGCTGTGATCTCATCAGGCAACTGCGAATGACGGTTCTTTGAGTGCATCATTTTTCTAATCATATGACCAGTTTCATTTTTTTTTTTCTGCCACTACATGACATTCTGTTGGCGATTTCTCTTTGGTGATGATGTGCTGTTGATATTCTTTTCCTTGCTGCCGCTGTCGATATAGGTGTTTGTTCTATGGGAGGTGGGGCCTGTCAAGCCACAAAACCGTGGTTTTTTTCTCGCCTTCCTTATCACAGCTTACTGTACAGCGTTTTTCTTGTATGTTTCTATCATGTAAAATTTTTTACTGTGATAGAATAAAGAAACCGAAACTCAAGTGTGTCATGATTCATAGCGCAGCAACAAAACAGGGGACAAAGACCTGTTTTGTTGCTGCGCTGTGGATCATAACGCATACCCACTAGCCCGAACCATCACCTCTGCCATATTTCCCCTTCCCCTGGAGGCAATATAATGGCTCAGCACTGGGATTCAAAGTTTGCTACCCATCATTTGATTTGTTTCCTTGATTGTTTAAGTTATCCGTTTCTTCTCCCTGCAGGAATGGAAGGTGGTCAACCCTTTCCACGTGCGTGTCCGCCGGAAAAACCCAAACAATGCGCGCCCGGTAAGCGGTTGGTTGCCTGTGCTCCCCGTGAGTGGAAGAATCTGATGAGGCTTCTATTTTTCACCACAGGTGAAGATGAGTCTGCAGCTGTACCAGGTGGAATACAAGAGCTTCCTCCTCGACTTCAAGTCCCTTCCAACCAACGAGGAGACAGCACCGCAGGATCCAAGTCAGTTCTGCTGCAAATCGTTCTGTAGCTGTAGTTGACGGCATTAACTTACGCTCAATGAGCAAAGCTATTGTAGAGCCTGTAATCTGAAAGTGTCCACTAAGCAGGAGTGGCCACTTTGGTTTGCACCGGTTGCTTGCTGCACCAAATCCAGAGGCGGCGATAGCAGACTCGTCTTTTCTTTTAGGTCGTCTTGGCTGAAACTGCACTTGCAGCTGCATTGATAATTGTAACGCAGAGGGTGATCCTTTTTAACCTTTACAGATTTTGATTTTAAAAATGTGAGAGATATGTCAGTGCGGTCTGTTGAGCTGGGCTGTACAGCAAGGCGGACATTATGTACCTTATATAAATTGATAACTAGATGTATGAACTTAAATTAACTAATAAAATTTTTTGATTTTTGATTTTATGGGGCAAGGTTATATAAAGAAATTCATGAAAGGTGAGCCCTGTTTTTAAATTTTCTTAACCAGTAATGTTGTTCGAAATATCGAATGTGTCAACTTGAAAACTTGAGTTGGCTTTCTCGCATGACCTAATTATAAAATGGCATCGTTGCGCGCGATATTGTCACTGAAATCAAGTTAACTTCTTCTACATCATCAAATGCAACAACTGCGTCTGTATTTGATATATCAAATATGCGAGAGACGCTGTTTTATAAATATGCAATGTGGGAAAGCCAGCTCAGCAAGCTTTCAAATGTGTATTCATGACATTCGATATTTCTAACTACATTGCCAATTAAGAAAATTTAAATAAAAACAACGCTTACCTACAATGTTGGAGGCCATCAGTTTCACAGTATAATGTTGCTCTCTAAAATAAAAAAAAACCTTTTTATTAGTTATTTTAGTCACTTCATCATTTAATTATTGATCCAGTCAGGTACATAATGTCCACCTTGCTGTACAGGCCATCTCAAAAGACCACACTGACTTATCTCTTGAAGTTTTTAAAATAAACATCTGTAAAGGCTAAAAATATGGGCTTGTATTAGAAAACTTGTGCTGTAAATGCTTATGATTTGTACAAAATCGTTCAGGGCAGAAACAGGCTGCTTGTGTTTGATTTAAAGGAGGCAAGAGCTTCTAGCAACTCATGCAGGTGGCTGTGCCGTTTGCAGAGCAAGAGAGCATGTCCAACTTGCACATGTTCACTTAGTAGGCCAGCTCCGTCGTTTTGTTCCCAAAAATATTGCTTAGCATCCTGTTCATGAACATAGAACCTATCCTACATGGGCTTAATCCAAGCATTATCAAGTTAGATGCACCAGTCAGCCAGTATATGTATAAAGGAAAGGACTAACAGGTAACTTTTAAAATGGTATGTACTGGTTTGTAGTGCTCCTATAATTCTAATTTTTTTTATTAGGGATAAATCAGGTTTTTCCTTAAGTCATTCCACAGGGCTTTGCGTGCCAGATTTTAGATTTTCTGTGAAGAATAGGCAAAGGAACTTGTTCTGCTGCAAGATATAATTTAGGCTGCACCTAAATTGCAACAATATAAATAGAGGTTGTACCAAAGGACCATTCTGACTCACTATTTTTTGCTCATTATGAACTTCAGTCATCGTATTTTCATGCCCATGTTACATGACTGGCAGGTGTGTGTACATTTTAACTCCCAGCGCATGCTTTTCGACACTGCAGTAACCATTTGGAATGCCCTGTCAGTTTGAAAGGCACAATGGCTAGAACGATGTACTGCTTCATAGAATGATTCCTGTTGGACGAATCATTGCTTGCATTCCGAGGACTTGGCTGGTAGAACCACTTTCCAGCCTTATCTCAACGTGAAGCCTTGTTTTTGGCGACGAAAGAGTTTACAAGCACTGGCATTTAACTGAAGACACCTTTTTATTCAGGTCTCCACATACGTTACGCCAGCCGCTAGTTTATGTATGATGCAGGCTTGACCAAAAGTTTGTAGGCTGCAGGATTTCCTGTTGAGCCGTGTTACGCAATTTTGGCAGTTATGGCATGCTAGAGGTTACAGATCCTCAAATGGGAGAGAAGACACTTGTTCATGCTCCTCTAGATATTTCAAAGCTTCACGGGTACTGAGAGTACTTGATTAATGCAGCTCGAAAGCTAACTCGTGATCTGAAGCTTCTAGCCATTTGCACTGGCCAACTACATTTCTACACCAGATTTACACGATAGTTGTGAAACTTGGTCGGAGTGAAAAAAAAAAAAAGTTTCTAAAACTCGGCCATTCTTCACATATATATACTCCAGGACATTCATGTTTTGAAAATGTTCATGATTGGTTAGATTACCTTGAGAAGGTCTGTCATTGTTCTTGTGATCACAGCTGTCAAGGTCTGTCATGGTTCTTGTGATCACAGCTGTCCGTGAAACATGTGCAGGCTGGTTTGAGAGTTCAGTCCCCGATTTAGATTCCAGATGTGGCCTCTACTACCACATATGAATGAAGCTGAGTTAATGGCTTTTATGCTCTAACATTTGAAGCTTTAGACTGTACTCTGTGATGAAGTCTCTGTGCAAAGTATCTTAACCATCCTCTGGCTGAGCACTTGTACTTCCTTGAGAAAGGTTGATAAGAGAGAGTGAGACATTGAAAAGAGAGTGCCTCTGGAATCAACCGTGTTGCAAGGAATTCGTAGCTACAGTTTCAGCCGTCCTTGTGCTTGCTTGTTGTCTGAAAACTGCAATTCTGAATTTTCGTGTACTTAAGCTCCTGACGTTAGAACAGGTCAGTGTAACTTGACTTTATGTATAGGTTTACACACCTTTTTCTTGATCCCACTGCTGTAGATTTTCAGTGTGCTGTGCATGCACGTGTCTACACACCAAGGTAAACACCATTAAAAACGCATAACTATATGCGGTTGCTAAAATAGCTCGATAGGGTGCACAACATAGGCATTTTCTTCACAGATTTCTTTCTCACTTCTCCAATCTTTTTACTATTGTTTTATATTTTCTAGAGGCATGTGATATGTCATGCCTATGTAACATGCAGAAAAAAAATAATTTTTTTTTTCTATATTGGTGAGCGCTTGCTTTACTCACTGTTTGTGGAATTCGACTCTGTGCAGGCGTTGCTGAGACGAACTACACCCAGGTCCACAACACCATGGAGTTCTTCGAGATGTGCGCCGCACTCATCACTCAGCTGGCCCGCTGAGCCGCACGTCGCGTTGGTCCACGGTGCCAGCCCAACTTCCAAATCGACCTCAATCCCCAGTGCTTGTGGCGGTGGCTAGATTGGGTTAGCGTGCTATCCTCCGAACAATGACCTTGCAAGGCATGGTCAGCGCAGATTCTGTTTTTTTCCCCCCAGTCGTTGTCGCTTTCCAATAGCGCACCGACTAGCTGAAGCATTTCCCGAGCGCCAGGCATTGTGGCAGTACTTGCCTGCTCTAGGACTGGTGCGCATAGCTGAATGGCGGGAGTGAGGATGTTCGGGCTAACCAAAAGCCTGACCCAAACAAACTGCAACTCGGCACATGCTGAAAGCAGTGGCTGCAGCTTGGAAAATGCGCCTTTAATTACACTTCAATCCTTTTTTTTTTTTGTGAAGGCCGAGAGTAATCTCTCGTTCTGAATGAGGATCCAGATGTAGTCTACACAAGATGCATATTAACAGAGCCATGGGATTTAAGGCTGCATACAATTAATTGCCTTTTCTCCCTCGAAAAGTGTCCCCACGCCTCGATCAACACTTGCCATACATTTTTTTTTTCTCTCATTGGAACGGGTGGCGCGTTAGCCGAATCTAGTCACCGTACCCTATATACAACAAGCCACCTATTATGTACGTGCTTGCATGTGCCATGTTGCACAATCCGCTCCTTTCTTTGCGAGTGGAGATGGATATATATATATATATATATATATATATATATATATATATATATATATATATATATATAGGATGTTTTAGTTCTCGTTACTTTTTCTTAGTCTACTTAGAGAAAAGAAAAAGAAAAGACATTTCTACTGTGACGAGAATGTGTACGGAGGAAAAAGCAAAAGGTAGCTATGCTAGCCACTGAAGCGTCACAGACCTTGCTTTGGCCTGTGTCACAGCAGCCTTTAATAACAGTCATTTCAAACTCCACATAGTGGTGCTAGTACAGGTATTTGCACAAAATATGAGAGATTAACATTTACCATGAACCAAACCCGTTCTTGGACCATCGTGGCTTTTTGTTTAGATACATGGCCTCCTCTTGTGGAGAGAGGCCTGTTATATAGAAGCCGCTTTGGCCGAGCTGTTTTTACTGAATTGCTGCCGTTATCGTTAATGTGATTTCTCATCATGATTTAATGTGCAGTTTGCGCATTTCTCCACAGCTCCACTGACGGAACACAGGGATGGCCTGTAGTCTGTCTTTAATTCAGCAGATGAATAAGTATGTGCACTTGCAGTAAAAACACTGCAAGCCTGTGCTTGTAGCAGCATGAAGCACTGAAGGATGTTTGACAATCTAGTCTGTTACAAAGATATGCAACAGCTGGACTGACGAAACACCGCCAAAATGAAATAAAAAATATTGACGTGCAGTGGTAATGTAACGCCATCGGACAGCCTGGCATTGAAACCGAGTAACATGTGCTTTTATGTAGTCCAGCACATCACTACTGGAACAGTTTACTGCAACATCCCAATAGCATCGAAAGGGTTGAATGCTGTGTGTTAAATCAGTATTTCTGGTGTGAGGAGGGATTTAAAATACACATTCAGTGTTGATCTAGAAAGCAAAAGTCACAGGCAGTTACTTGTGCGGCTGTGTGTTGCCTGAATGTGGGCCTCCCGAGCTCATGCGACTTGTTGTTGGAAAGCTGTGTGGCAGACAGAAACTTTATGTAGAAAAAAAAAATAAACTACCAGCTTAGCTGGCACTTGGGATAGATACCCCAAGCATGCAGTAGTAGAGATGGAGGGGAACTTGTTTTTTGTTCTGTAGTCTAAAATGAATTATTCTGTACATATTATAAATATATACATATGTACGTATACGTCAATACAAGAACAATACCATTGAATCTTATGTCTTTCTTGCCTTAATTGTGGTACTTGGCTGTAGAGCCTAATGCCGTACTGATGTTTGCAATCCCGACTGTTTGTGTCTTGCACTGTCGGGACAAACCTGAATATTCCGAAGGAGCCTCACGCTGAAGTTTATGAACGCATAATTGGTTTAGGCTGTGAGCATCACTGTAAAATGCTTTCTTCTTTGCACCAGTTTTGCAGAGCTTGAATGTAAGGAATGTAAACCATAGTAAATATGCCCCTGTTTTACAAACAGCTAAAGCTTGGTAGTTACTGGGAACTTTTAAACTTATTTGTGGTTGTGTAAATAGCAGAGCATTATGTTCGCTAGTGAAAGTGTGATAGCCGACTTCAGTAAATTCAGTGCTGCAAAGTCCTACAAAAATTGGCCGAATAAGTCGGAAACGCAGAATTTAAGCGCAGAGATAGTCTTTAAGTTAGACAAAACACCAAGTTAAGCAAAACTGCTGCAAGTTTACTAGACAAGATTTTTTAATGAGCCATTCCAGGCTTCGTGATGCGTCTTGGCACTTATCTCCAAGGTGTTATTAAACGTTTGAATCGAATCGTTTTGGACTTTGCATGATGTGCTCTTTAGTAACCACAATTTGGTGCAATACCATAACATTTTTCTTTCCTAGCTCGCAAAGTTTGTGTTATACTCGATGTCAATCATAGCAGTCAACGCTGCAGAGGCTGCGAAACCATAGAACTCCGCCACATATCATTCGTTGTTCTCGAAGCGTCGGGGAGTGTTTGGACGAAAACAAAGAGCGATATGAAACAAGTGCTAGCATTAAAGAGCATGGTCGAAATTGCAAGATCAGTGTTTGGGCCCTCTGGCTGTAATTCTATTAAGTGTAAACTACTTTTTAGGCACAAATGAACTCCAAGCGATTCGGCCTACCAGCTGCGTATCATACCGCCACGTCTTTCTTACTTCTCGAAGTCTTATCAGTCCCAAGACAAAAATTAAGCAAGAGGCAAAATGAAGCCTCTTACAGAAGCCGCGTGAAGCTTTGCACAATGGGGGGAAAAAAATGACGTTTGATTTGCATAGTTAGACCAAATGGGAATTAGATGCGCATTTCAGTTCCGATGTTCATGGCGAGATAGATTACTGCCCGTATATGCAGAATTGGTCATTCTCTTATTTTACAACCTTAGATCCCTGGGAGTACTCTAAAACTCTTGACGCAGTGGTGCAGCAGTTAAGCGATGCGCCACTGTTCTTGCAGAGAACCAGGTTGCCACCAGCCATGGTGAGCAGGTTGCCAGGATATGTATATATTACATACACACACACACACCTGGGCAGATCGCATACAACCCAGTGGGCAGCCACAATGCACAACACAGGGGTGGGACTGCACAGTCATTTTGGAGCAATGAACCCGCATCTTTCGGGTCAGCAGGTGAGCACCATAAGCACTGTACCATCGCAGCGGCCCTGCAGTTTGGAGCAGGCCTATCTGAATTTCGGTACAGTAATCTAACATAGAAGCAGATGTACCCCATACTGAATGCAAATTTTGGCAATAGGCACTGTAGGTTTTTTAACAGTGGCACATAGCAGACAAAGGAGTCTGCAACAATGAATCTGAATTTTCGAAATACTAAGACATTTGTTTATCAATTCATATTCCTTTCATGACTCAAAAGTGTCGGCTGCACCACGCCGACACTTATGACGGGCGAAAATGCTCCCAAACCCGCGGTCCTATTGACGCGGTAACATAATTTGAGTCACCGCAGACCCAGAGATGTGGCATTCGACCACGGGCTGGTAAACATAAAACTATACCAATCCATCTTTATTCTAAATCCGCCGTGCCCTCAAAATCAACATGGCTCAGCGTCCCATTAAGACTTTGCTCGCAACGCTTTCAGCCTCCTTTTCAATGCTTTGTGCGTAAGTTATGAAATGCCGCGCTGCCCCACTCGGTTCCTCGGCGTCAGCAGCAATGACAGCCGGGACTCGGGAGTGGCCGCGCTCGCACCATCACTTGCTCAAACCGCCTAAAAGAGCATGAAAATTATTAGAAACTGTGCTGGAGGCGCCCACCGCGCGGAATGTAACAGCTGCATTTTCTTTTCGAGAAACGAATGATCCCGCTGTTCGCGACTACTGCCGGAGCACAGATGCTGAAGTTATTCTGGCACAAAGTGGCGCAGTTTGGAGCAAGAAGTTGTGTTTGTATCAAAATGGCGCAGTTGGAACAAGAGTCCCACCCCTGACAACGGCTAAATGCAGGGAATGGCCACCATAAGTGCTAGTGCAAAATTGGTTGACTGCTGTTAGAGCACCGTGTTGAAATATCGTGGAGTCTGTAGCCTTTTCAGTTTCCTTGATGGTGACAAGGCTTAATGTAGCTAATTGGTTATCTCAATAAAATCATGACAATCCTTATAGTTCTTGTGGCGGAGAACTCGAGTAAAAAAAGTCGCTCCACACTGCAGCACAAATTATGAATCACACTTTCACCCATGATGATCCCGTATTGTACCTACACAGGCAACAAAGTTACCTATGCAAAGACTACAACGTTACATACAGTAATCAGCGCCACAGCGAGTCTGCAGATAGCCCAGGTAGCAATGTCCAGTTTTTTTTTTATTGTGAGAGCTTTGTTGGCTTTTATACACATTTATTTGCCGCCAGACGCTGATCCACCAGCAACAGCGTGCTTCTGGGACTTCGGCAGACCTCCCTCACGGAAACCGTTCCTGCAAAACGACAATCACCATTTTACATTCCCTTCCAGAACATTTTGAAACAAAGCACGAAAGACAGGTCCGTTGCACTTCTCTCTGCCATGGCTCATCATGTCACCTTTTAAAACGTTGGCTACAAGAACCGTCAGGCTGTGGTGGTGCTACAATGGCAGAGACCACCACTGTGACAGGCTTTTATTTGTGTTAAAAAAAACTCGCAAGGTCCTTGTTAATTCACTTATGGCACGACAGGCTGGCGCCCACATGCAATGACCACATTTAGTCAACCAAAAATTAGTAACTAATTAAAGGTATACTGAATAAAAGACTGAAAAAGCACCACATTATCATTCGTATGATACGATTACCCAAGTATGCAGTCATCATCCCGGTTATTTTTGAGCGGATGACAGCATTTTAGGTGCCTCGTGAGCAGCCGCCAGGCTGCACGCTCCTAGCCACGAGCTGGCGGATATAATGCCACGCCTACCCGCGACAGCGCCTTAGGAAAGTTGGCTGGCAGTGCGGAGTTAAAGATACCCCCCCCCCGTCTCGTGCCGTGCTTTAAGAGCATTTATGCTGAACCTCGCATGAATGCGCGGTGACTCCAAAAGATTCAACGGTGCTTTAGTTGCTGCGTCATACATGGCAGCCACATACAAATGCGGTTTCTGCCGGTCAGTTCCCATGGCAGGCACTGGTACGGTCTTTGCAAAATGTTGCTTTTCTGGTTTGCTGTCTCTGCAGGCGCTAGTTATCTCCAATCGATTCTGACCAAATCGGGCAAGTAGTCACCCAAAGTATACAAACACGAGATGCAGGCAGAGAATCTTGGAAGTATGGACACGAGGAAGCCGAACGAAATGGGCTGTGCAACAAAGCACAACAAACGAGTCTACTTTTGCGCGGTCTATGCTAGTGATGAAGTGTGGCAGGCTGTTGCAGCTTTCACAGGCGGCCGTTGGTGGGGCGGTGTGAGAAATATTATTCAACAAAATGATTCCTTTCCGCTCATTTCTGTTTCAAGATAGTTGTTTTGGTCACTCTCAGTGGCACAGCTATCATTGGGACAGAAATCTCAGCAGCAAATCTTTTGTTCACTATCCCTTTAAAAAATTTTTTGAATCTGTGAGGACAGCTGCAAATAGCTCACATTGTGTCACAAAGGCTTAGAGCAACAGAAAATTTAGCATGTCTGCAATGGAAGCATCTACACACCAAGCTTCGCATTCACAAGTAGACCCACCCAAAAACCAAAGTGTTCAGAGTGGCTAAGGATGAATGAGGCAGCAGTTAGTGGCTGTTCATAGACCATCCAACCAATTCCATACTTCACAGTAAACCTCCAAAGCAAAAGTCTAAAACGGCAATCCCTGCCCATTTACGGTGTCCTGAAACTTTCAGGCTATTGACATCGACTGTTTTACTCACATACTGGTCTGTATGTTGTATAGGTCAACGCCTAACTTAAAGAAGGTAAAAAGAAAAAATCTAATGCCGTAGAGACCAAGCAATCTTGGGAGTCTCAAATGTGAATAAGGCAACTCTTCACTGGAGAATCCGCTGCACTGAAGATGCCGAGAATGCACATGTGATGACGACGCTAACACCTCCATTTGATTCTACTACTGCCATCCAGCAGACAGCTACAACATATGCAGCACTGCCGATACCACACACTAAAGGCAGTTCTCTACAGGCGGATGGAAATCTTTGCCATTATCACGCGCTAAGAAAGCAATGTCACTTGTTTCCTCAGTATCAAACATCGAACTCCCATACTATCACTCAATTCAATCTTTCGGGAATGGCACTATTTCCTTCCTTCCTTTCTGTGTTTGCAGCCAGGTTTGCACCTTGCTCCCGCTGTGACTCGCGTATTGGCCAAGCCCAGAGTTCAGACAGCACAATTTTTGTGGGAAAAAAAAAAGTCACAACTGTCCACATGACAGCAGACCTCCCAGCCAAGCTGAAAAATTCAAACTGCGCTGCCACCAGAAGGTGTTCGAATAGAGTTACAATCAGCAGCCATAGGCAAAGGCAAGCTACATAGCTACAACATAGTTACGCCTTTAGTAAACGAAGCGTAAGCATAACAGTCTCGAAAATGGCTCCCACATGAGTAACGTGTTCAGGAAGCATGCCTGCACTGCAACGCCGAGTCTATGCCAGTATTACAAAACTTCACATCTTTGTCATATGGTTAGACTGCACAATGAAAACACTATGCACTTGTGTTATTACGTCACCAGACAACTGTGTTTTATAGTCAAGTGTGACAGATTCGGCCTCACAGTGTGCTCAGCAACCCTTGGAAGATACAAAGGTCAAACTGCAAGTTAAACAAGCAGTACTGGCTTGGCACTTAAGGAGAAAACCTACAGCAAGACAACCGTCAAACGCCCCAGACAAATAAATACCCAAGCTGTTGTTGCCCAAATAAAAAAAACATGCTGCAGTACCCGCGATCATTCTGCCGGTTAATATACTAAATGTGCTTCTGGCTCGTCTAGAGTTGTGTCCCTCATTAGAATCATGTGAAATGCAGTCAAACATCCTTATTATACATAAGCAAAGAAATAAGACTCTAAAAATAATATTTCGTTGAAAGAAATCTAGCTCATAAAACTCGATCTGCCAACAGTTTTCGGCATGCAAATACTTGCTCAACTCTCATGAATTCTTAGTCTCCCGCCATGTAGCACCACGAAAGTGACATGCTACTAAAATGCACTCGACAACCATCTAAAGTTCCAATCACGACATGCTAACTGAGCAAAATACATTAAATGCGTCCCGCTGTTGGTGTCGTGCATTTCTAAAGCGGACATATGTAGATCTGTCAGTAACCTCAGCGCCGGTCATAAGAGAGCAGATGCAATAGTACAAGCAGATGCAAAGGTATGTGAGCAGATGCAAGAGTATGCCCCAACAGGTTTGTCTATGCTCACCTGAAACGCCTCCAGACCTTCCTGAGGTGGCGGAGACGGCCAGTGCCAGTGGTCTTCCTCCTCTTAGCCTTGACGCTCCAGTTGTCTGCAAGACGGCCACAAAAAGAAAAAATGCTGAAAACTTAGGACTCTGCAACCAGAGCCGTGCAGCAACAAACAGAAACAGCAATGCATCAGTGGTTCCTTAGATCAGCACGATTCATAAGTGATGAAATTTTTACATCATGTGCACGCCGTTAAACAGTCGTCAAATGGTAATCAGCAGTGCTTTCGCGGCGCTGTCATCACAAGATGCCGTGCGCCTTTCCCAAATGAAAAAAACACATACAGAAACGCAACACCGTGCTTTAGACTAAAGAAACTCGTGAAATCGAAATCAAGAAATAGTCACTACTGGCACCGAGTCGGTCGTGTGATTGACTCGATCATATACGTTTAATTCCTTTCTACCGGGTTCTTCTGCTTTACGCCAATACCCACGAAGTTATTTAATCCGTCTTCGATAACTCAACAAACCCTGCACTGAAAAAGCAAACGCGCTTTGCAATCAAAAATGACAATGAGAGCTTTCTTGTGAGCTGTTACCAACACAGAAGCGGCGGGATCCATGGGATCCATAAAAAAATGTTAACAGTACCGATCGAGCAGAAAGAGCTGTCTGCGAAATGCACTGCTGAATACCATGACGAGAGAGGATAAGCGTAGCAACTCACAGTGGCGCATCTTGCTGTTGGGGTAGCCGCACTGAGCACATCGCGACTTCTGGATGTGGTAACTGCTGCGCCCACAACGCCGGCACAGCGTGTGGGTCTTATTCCTCCGTTTTCCAAAACTGGAGGTACCTTTCGTCTGAAAGGAAAATGCACGAACACGTTGTCGGGGTCAAAACACAAACCGTGCGACGCGTTGAGAGAGAAAGCCAAAGCCGCGGTGCATGGACGCCGACGGCAAGTTTTCATTAAATCAGGACATCTTCAGGTAAAATATAAAATTGGCAGTATTGGCTGGCAGACATACACATGTTTGCTATAAAGTGTAATGGATATTTAACTGTAAATTTCCCCGATTTCAACAGATTTTGAAGCAACGAAAATGAACTCACCATCTTGACGATCTACCAATCCGGGAAAGGACCTGGCACGACAAACGATATGAGCAATATGAGCACAATGTTTGCGGTGGCGCTAGTGGTTGCTCAAAATATGCGCTAGCAGTTGTGTGCTTATTTACCTCCTAATAATATGCGTAATCTTGCAGTAAATTAAGCAAAAAGCATTAACGTAATAATTTCAACTTACTTGAGCTCTTAAAGGTTAGCGTTTAGCACTTTTTTTTTCTTTCGCAGACTTTTCGAGCGGTTGTTTAGGGCAACCACTTTCTGTAGCTAATCGCACCTTGTTGTAAGTTAAAAAGTGTAAGTAAGCATCATACTCACACCAACGACTTCAACAGAGTAAAGTTAAAGCTGATGACGAAACTTATTAAACTGCATGGCTAATAAGGAAGCTCACAACTAAATGGCCTTTACTGCGGAGTACTCGAATGTTGTTTGTTGTGCGCATTGTATTCAGCATGTAATAGAACCTGCAAGCATTGGCGTTATGTTTTGTAACGGTTACAGATTCGCGACGTATTAAAATTAAGATCCCAGAGGCCATGCTCTTGCATGCTACAAGCGATGAGACAAGTTCAGTTTCGCAGATGTGAGGAGCTGTGAAACTGAAACTGGAGGTGGTTGAAGTGTCGACCGCGGGAACTAGTGGCGCGGTAGTCGACATTTTCTACATCGTCTGCTGTCGCGAAAGTTTCGTTCGCTGCAGTAACGACAGGCTATAGTCGGATTTTCAAGCTGGTTTTTTGCGTGAATGATGCTCGTAGTGATCGTGAAAACTTATTTGTAGTGAAATCTGTGCACTTGATGACTTCAAGCGAGTGTTACACTTGCCAATCCGCTTTGCGCCCGGCTGCAAAAGTAGCAACAGAAACGACGCCACCGATCATCATTGTTTCACATCGCCTCGCGATGACAGCCATTTTCAAAGGTGGGAGCATATATTTCGTCGCAAGAACAACTGTCTCGCACGTCTAACGTATGTGTACAGTGCCTAGAATAGCCAGTATATTCTAGGCACTGTAGCATGTGAGTGTCCTTTTGAGGATGACATTCTCAAGTACTACAAGCACCCAAGCACCGTAACATTTACATTTTTGTTCTGGTCAAATGTTATTTCAGTGTTCTTAAAGTCCTTTTTCTTTAACCTTTTTGTAATGTGGAGATTACGCCAACGTTAATATAAGCGTTAGAATAATCTTCCCCTAACATTAGTGAAACATTTAACAACATAAATGTAACATATATGTGTTATTGTGTTATATTCTCGAAAATGGGGAAGCAGCCCTGCTCAAGATTGCAAGCCCGCCAGTTGTGCTGGCACACAACTTACAACGCTTTGCAAGAATCAGCAATGAGGGCGACACTTGAGTTCCACTATGCAGCACAACATGCAACTCGTATTCACTCACCTCCGAAAGGATACCAAAGGAGTCAAGCTTATATACCCATTACTGAGGAGTGTCCCATGAGGGCCATGAGTGATAGTGCCGAATGGGTAATGACCGAAGTTTTCTAACAAAATAATGGGGCTGTGTATGCAGTTTATATATGGCGAGTACTATCTAAGAGATATGGCTGCAAAGTACTGGTGCTATTTGAAAACACATTTACCGTTAGAACAGTGGGAAAAGTTATGAGAACCACTGCTGAGATATATTTCTAATGTTCTTTTATAGTTGTGACTCTAGCTTCATAATGACGTTTAGAAGACTATATTAAACAATGTACTTTAAACAATTAATAATTGGTTAATAATTGGTTTTTTGGGGAAAGGAAATGGCGCAGTATCTGTCTCATATATCGTTGGACACCTGAACCGCGCCGTAAGGGAAAGGATAAGGGAGGGAGTGAAAGAAGAAAGGAAGAAAGGGGTGCCGTAGTGGAGGGCTCCGGAATAATTTCGACCACCTGGGGATCTTTAACGTGCACTGACATCGCACAGCACACGGGCGCCTTAGCGTTTTTCCTCCATAAAAACGCAGCCGCCGCGGTCGGGTTCGAACCCGGGAACTACTTTAAACAAGAAGCGTGCTTTCATGCAGGCTTGCAAGTCCGGAGATCCTTGCACCGACCTCAAGCGAGCCGTTCGTGCATGCATTCATTCCGAATGAGTTGGTGCCACTTTCCTGCTCGGCTGAGACCAGCATTACGTCTGCACTGACGCTTGCTGTCCTGGCGAGTATGACGCTACTCTGCAGACTGGCGACATGAAGCACGATGAAATAACAGGTAAGGTGTGCGGAGTTTTCTATTCCAGAAAACTATAGCTGTGTAGGCCGTCTAATAATTCCGAAGGCTGTTAATTGTCAAGAAGATGGTAGATGCGTCGTGAATAGCAACAAGCTGCACAAGAAGCTGTTCAAAACTGCCCCTGTCACTGACAGAATCTTGATGGAAGCAGGTGACTTAAATATCTACAGGATTAAAGAAAAATATTCATACCCAGGCGAAAAAAGCCTTTGAGTCCAATTGGGGTTTCCAATTGGATCCAATATGAATGTCCAATCAGGGCCGAATTTGGATAAAGGCGAAATTCTAGAGCCCCGTGTGCTGTGCGATGTCAGTGCAAGTTAAAGAATTCCACAGGTGGTCGAAGTTTCCTAGTATTTCACTACGGTGTCCCTCATAGCCTGAGTCGCTTTGGGACATTAAACCCCACAACCCACAAACCAATGTGTGCATTCGGAACCAATCGATTCCAGGTGGAACCAGTTGGAATGTCCAGTTGGTTCCAATTGTGCGTTTGGAACCAACTAAAAGCGCCATTTGGGATTTCCCAATTGGAACCATTTTGTTCCAAATACACAGTTGGAGCCAATTGGAAAGCCTAACTGGACCTAATGGTTTTTTTCGCCTCAGAACGAACAGGTGCCGAAGTCGGAAACTGTTCATCACAGACAACTTCCGCGTGGTAGAAAAAAGAGCAGGTCCTAGCCCGAAGTTGCAGACCAAGGAACTCAAAGAGCCGTGCATGTATGTTGATCTCCTACCTTTGCAGCGCCTGGCGTTCATGTCATCAGCATGTGGCATGATAGTGCACTGCGCGATGCTTGCACTCTGAAGGAGTTCTGTCATTACATTCTATTGGTGTTAAGTGCTATAATCGATGAAAAGAACACGGCGAAAAAGTAAAGCGCATGACACACGTCACGTAAGGTGAAGCATACCTCGTCTATTATCATGTTCTCGCCGTTAGTTCCAGCGACGTCCACGGTAGTCAGAGTCCTTCAATAGCTCCTACTTGCTCCCCATGCTATTTGTGCCCACGCCTTATGTAATACCCCTCACCGGAGTTAGCTATTGAACGAATCTGGCGAAACTGAAACTGTCTGAGAACGTTGCTCCAGCCGGTGTTCGAAGTGGCGCGACTTTCAAACGTTTGTAACTTGAAAATGAATCGTCATGGCTTGTTATTTCTGCAAACAAGATCAGGCGTTATCTTGAAAGTCACGCTGCTGAAGTCGTGTCACTAGAACAAACATTATCAAACGTATTGGCTGCTGGTTCAGAGAACATAAATGCGTTCTGTGTACAATATAATCGATTCAAGAACTGAACAAATAAGGCATTGCTCATCTTCCAGTAAGTGTACAAGCTCCATGGACCTGGATCACAATCCGAAGACAGAAAGACAGTTCCTCGACAAGAGGCAAGGTGCAACCATTGATCTTGGAAAAGCATATCACTAGTACAACTTCGCCCAACATGTAAAAAAGCATACCTGTGCTGGCCCAATGGTGCAAGGGCGTTTTGTTAGCCCAGTAAAATAAGCATGATGATATATATATATATGTGTGTGTGTGTGTGTGTGTGTGTGTGTGTGTGTGTGTGTGTGTGTGTGTGTGTGTGTGTGTGTGTGTATATGTGTGTGTGTGTGTGTGTGTGTGTGTGTGTGTGTGTGTGTGTGTGTGTGTGTGTGTGTGTGTGTGTGTGTGTGTGTGTGTGTGTGTGTGTGTGTGTGTGTGTGTGTGTGTGTGTGTGTGTACAGTATTACGACAAACGCGACTGTTCGTTTTAAAGGTTTATTGTGCAACAGTTTCGGGAATGGTATTCCCTTCGTCAGGGCAGGCTTACAATGAAACATTGTCAATATAAGGACACAAAACGGGCGAGGATGTATAAACTCCGCCCTCAAAGCAAACTTGAGAGTGAGGGCAAATGGCCGTATAATGGACCGCGCAGCAGCTCTCACAGGGGCAGTGGCTGAATAAAGCACAGAAAAACGCAGAGCAAAACGGGGAGGTGGAAATAGTAAAGGAGTAGAAAAGACAACGAATTTGCACAGCGATAGAAAACGGAAAGGAGCGTTAAACACGGCTCTCGGCGCACCGGCTCTCGACGCGAAAGGCGCCAGTGCGCTGTGCGATGTCAGTGCACGTTAAAGATCCCCAGGTGGTCGAAATTATTCCGGAGCCCTCCACTACGGCACCTCTCTCTTCCTTTCTTCTTTCACTCCCTCCTTTATGCCTTCCCTTACGGCGCGGTTCAATATTGTACGCCGTTATGCGAGAGTCACTGCGTCGTTTCCTTTCCTCAAAATCAATTTTCAATTTTCTCAACGTTACAGACGCCAAGCCGCATCTACTTGCCCGATGTACCACAGCTTTCGCGCTCTAACCAGGTTCAGCAGTAGTTAAATCGCAGCTAATTTTTGTGGGAAGGAACTGGTGCAGTAATCGTCCCACATCTCGGTGGACACCCGAACCACGTCATATGAAATTCAAACAGTTATATTAATGCCTTCACACCTTTTCATCTATATTTGACATAAAAAGCTGACTCAGTCAGCGGAGTGCAAGGGCTAATAGGTCAGAAATAAATGGTTTTCATATAAACACGCAAGTAGCGCCACAAAACAAGCAAAGCAGCTAGTGCAGTATAGGGCGCTCAATATCGAAAAATGCCAGAGTCGCAACAAGACCCGATCGGTTCCATTGCCAGTATGTAGACCGGGTACTGTTGACGCGCATTTTGAGGCCCCGATAGAGTAATTTGGTGCTAGCCAACTTCCGACAACGACCGATTGATGCGGTGGTTAACCGTACATCCAAATATGAAATTTGCAGCATATATTCTTCAGATTATGTTCCAGGCCGAATGTAGCTGACACACCTTTGTACGAGTACAGATCTCCAGGCGTTCGCTACTGTTCCACATCTCTAAACTGCGCTCCCCTTCCCATTCTTTCAATGCATCTCTAATGACGGGCCTCAAGAATTTCGCCTCCATCGAAATTCGGCTGATCATTGCCGCGGCGGTCGAAATTCGATGGAGGCGAAATTCTAGAGGCCCGTGTACTCTGCTATGTAAGTGCACGTTAAACAATCTCAGGTGGTCTAAATTTCTGGAGCCCTTCATTACGCGCCCCTCATAGCCTGAGTCGCTTTGGACGTTAACACCCCACCCTCCCCCCTAAAACCTTCGCAAACAGCGCTGTTGAAGTATCCAACAATCTTACGGCTTACGGTCTTTGCGGGTTTGCTCTAATGTCACTCGGCCTGTGTAAAGCGATAAACACTTTCTAATGGATGATCGAAAACATCATACGCAAGCTCAAGTGGCCCGCGTTCCTCTGCTACCTACACAACACCATTGTCTTTTCCAACGATTTCCGCTTCCAACTCGCGCGCCTACAGCAATTTTCGGCGTGCCTAACCGACGCCGACCTGCAGCTAAATCTGAGAAGTGGCGGGGTGGAGCCAGGCAGTTGATAACCTTTGGCCACATCGTCTCCAACCAAGACCATTTCCATTGACCGGCCAAGCTCGGTGCTGTGGCGTAGTTTCCAAGACCGACTTCGATCAAGCAACTTCGAAACTTATCAGCTCCGTGTTCCCATTTTCAGCGCTTCGTACGCCAATTCTGCGTCTATCACTGCGCCCCTGACGAAGCTTCTTGGCAGACCACGTGACCTGTCTGCTTGGTCCGCCGAACGCGAGGAAGCGTTGGCTGACTTCACCGTCAGTACTCCGGCACTACGACCCAGCTCCACTCAGCGAAGTAAAAATTGACGCGAATGGCTTCGGCCTCCGGAGTTGCCTTGGCTCAGCTTAAACGTGGACCTCAAGAATATGTCGTTTCGCACGCCAGTCGGGCGCTAACCAAAGCTGAATGTAACTACTCCGTTACGGAGGAATGTTTAGCTGTCGTTTGGGCGCTAATGATAGTTCGGCCCTATATCTATACGGCCGCCAGTTTGATGTCGTCATGGGTCATCGCAAGCTTTGCTGGCTGCCGTCTTTTAAAGAGCCGTCCGGACGCATCGCCCGCCGGGCTCTCTGCATTCGAGTGACATCCGTGCAACCTACCAACCTGGTCGCAATCACAGGGGCGCCGGTGCTCTGTCTCGCGCTCCGCTTCACAGCGATGCTGCAAGCTCCTCGGCCGCAAGTCTCGTTCTCGAACCCCTTACCGTCGCTGGTACGCCTAAGCAGCAGCGGAAAGACCGACGGCATGGGTCCGTCGTCAACGTTGTCTCCACATCACCAGCGGTTGAACATTCTCGCGCACAGCGCCTCGATGTTCCAAATTCCGTACTCCGGGACGGCCATCTCCAAGGTCCACCTGCATGCCTGATGTTCGTCGGTGGCTCCCAGGGATTCCTCGCCATTTGGAGTTTGACATTTGTGCTTCATTCCATGCCGATCCTCAGTGTGCACATGCTAGAGTTCTCAAAACATACAAAGGGATTTCTCGGCGTTTTTACTGGCGCGGAATGTACGGGTATATTAACAAGCACGTCCCATCCTGCCTCGCCTGTCAACTCCGTAAGTCCTCCACCGTGCGACGTCTGACCTTCCCCTTGCAGAAACTTCCATACCCTACACGCCCATTCGGTCTCTTGTTGGCGTTCACCTGTACGGGCCACTGAAATGCACGGTCTCTAGGAGCCGCTTGATGACCGTCGGCCGTGTCATCTGGTATGCCGAAACCACTGCGCTTTCCCGTTGGTACTTCCCGCGAAGTTGCTATCTGCTCGCTGCATCATTTTGTGCAAAGACACGGCGCACCCAGCGAGTCGCTTAGAGACAGTGGACGTGTCTTTCTTTTCAACATCGTTGAAACACTCCTCGTCGGATGTCGCATCGTTCATCGTATCAAGGTAAGCTACAATCATATGTTACCTTTCGTGACGTACGCGTACGGCACTGCCACGCAGTCAAACGATAGATCTTCATCTTTCTTCCTATTCTATTGGAGTGAGGTGGCCACCCTGCAATACGGACCCTATCCAACCAGAAGTGGCAAAGCATGCAAAAAATGTCGTCAACTGTCCCGTTCTTTTACCTCAGAATCCCGAGGCTGCCGAAAGCATCGACACGTACGACAAACCTGACGCTAAAGTTTTCCTGTACAGAATTACTAGTCTGGCTCTGGATCTCATCCTAAACGGCGGGATTGCTGTCGAATTAAATTCCGCACACAAGAACCTGGTCCTTATCCAGCAGGCGTCCCCTCAAGATTTACTATGACCCGCTCCTTTTGCCGTTGCCAGATGTCGCCGGTTTGGCTCCCCTTCATTTCCTAGCCATAGTATACCGAACTATGGTGGACGCGCCTAATATTATTGTTGTTGCTGTTGTCCTCAAGTATAGTTAATGACGCGCACCGACTAAGGGGGGGGGGGGGTGATTGGCCATGGCAGAGGCAACGACTGACAAACGGTCCAAAACATTTTTGAGATAAAAAAAAGCAATGCTGATAAGCTTGTTTACATTAAGAACAGAACGTGAGATGGGATAGAAGGAGAGGTCGTAAATACACTATTTACATAATACATTTGTCCAAGTTGCCCGCGTGAACAGTCAATGAAGAAAAGAAAAACACACGCGCCCAACACTTTGAACACAATAGCTGGGGTGGGGCCCCCAGCTGTTAATCGTCCAAGGTAGCGCACCCGGAGCGTTCGGTCACTGCGCGATACTACCTGGCTAAAAAAAAAATAGGACGCAAAATTGCATCTGGGGACGAACGCTTAGAATCGAGCACTCGCGTTTGTATTCTAATAATGCGGCCTTAGAAACCCGTAAGATGTCCGTATTCGAGAATATTCTGAAGGTGCGGTTGCAGCCCATAATAGAGCAATGGGTCTGTTTAGTTTTGCGCCTAATAGGTGGCAAAGAAGGCGTACAGCCACTCCGTGACGACGCGCGCGACGCTGTCGGACTGCCCGCGCGTTTTTGACGGAGAAGGCAGCGTGCGCGAAATTCCCCTCGAATGTGGGCAACAAACGACTTTCAAAGCGGTGGAATTCGCAGTCCAAAATCGCACTGAACGCATCGTTGAGCATTCACTTCCGTACGGGTTCGAATACGCTCTGAAGTGATGGCCTTCTAGCAGGGCATCCGCCTCGCATTTGGGAAGCCCTGGGTTCGATCCCCAGTGCTGTCGGGTATACACTGCTTTTCTAATGGGTACAAGGTTACTCCTTGCAGGGTGCTCGGCTCGAACATCTGAAGCAAAATGTTTGACAAAAGGGTCGTGGTACAAAGAGTCGGGTTGACGGACCAGTGATTCGTTTCGCAGTCAAACAACCCTAAAGGCGCGTTCACATTTGAGCATTCGGCGGCGACAGCAAGCGCATTCCGCGGCCGCAGAAGTGCTGCCTCATTCAGACGTGATGGCCACCCCATCTTGGGTCCTCGTCTGCTCATGGCGTGCACAGATATGGCAAGAAAAAGAGATTAATCGACGCTGTCTACCGCTGGCCGGTTAAGCTAAATCCAGCAATTTTGCCAGACGTTACGCCAATTTTAGAAATTTAGCATACCGGAGACTTACTGGGTCAGACGTACACCGGTTTTACCACGGCCGTGGTTTTGTGTAGGGAACCTGTGCATTCACAACAGGTTTACGTAAAATACTCTTTACAGCGTCGTATCATGTGGACTGCCATCTTCGATCACGTGATCACCCCGCCATTACACACCTCCTAACTGCTCGTTGCGACAGCTGCTACATCTGATGGTTCGCTTCCGACAGGAAGTGTTTCGGCTGATGTGGCTGTAAAGGTGTGGGAACACGGCACTGTGGTTTTATCAAGACCTTCGAATGACATGCGGGAACCCTAATTAGATCTGCTGAGGCGTGAAAACATGAACGGGCTTCATGTCGCGGAGAGCCGCTCAGCATCCCGAGCCTCTTCGAGCCAGCGAATAGATCGCCTGAATGCTTGTCTTTACAATCACTGAAGGCTTTTCTGAATGCTTTTTGTTGTTATTAATGCGGCATCGCATATCCTTGTTGTAGTGTGTACATTCATGCAGACACCGCTCCAAAACGCTCGCATGCACATCGTACGCATTTGTTTAAAACCTGTTGTTAATGGTGCTTAGGAAACCTAAAAGCTTTTTAGATCTTTGTTAAAGACAGAAAAGCGACAAAAATAAATGGACATACAAATGTTAACCATCATGGTAGCAGTACCATGCATCAGGCAGCCTTCGCGAGATGGCGTTCACACGAACTTCACAATTACTGCAGTCTCACATGTCGCTCGATATTCGGACATGAAAAAGCTCGAAGTCTCGTTGGTGGTAAGTAACAGCTTCACTCCTAGCGCTGGCCTGCGGAGTCACTTTTAGTGACTGTCTCGCATGGATAGCGAGGAAGTGACAACCACTCAGCACAGCAGCAGTAACGCAAAGGATTTATTCCGAATATGGTCCACGAAAACAGCGCTACTTGGAGCGAAGTTCAACAGTATGCCGCACCAAGGCGGCATGTAATACACGAGCTGACGCTAAACGTTTTTCGTTCGCATGGCTGCGCACTACACAATCTACAGTAGCGGTATGTAGGAACACCAGACGTCCTTCTTTTCCGTTCCTAATTCGTCCTCTGGCGCTCCTGTTACCATTTGGGGCACACCTCAACTCACGAGCAATGGGGTCTCGCTACTCAGGCAGACGCAACTGCAGATAAAGTAGAAGCACGTAGTGACTGTTTCAGTGGCGGAATAACTTGTTCGCGGGGCTGTACTGTGCACTTAACCCTCGCAGATTTTCCATGATCAAAACCTGTCTTTCTATATTGGCTATCTGACGCTGGCGAATGTCTTTGTTGCTTTCGCCCGTACCGAAATAATGCATGGCGAACGGGCGCAAACAGGTGCAGCACGACCATGCCGGTTCGGTTCCGTGAAGCCCGCAAACGATCGCATCCCGCACCTTTAAATCTGTGTCGGAATTCATGCAATCCACAATACAGCACGTATTTCCTCTACCTTTCTACATCTCCGTAAAGAGAACACATTCTGAAGAAATACGCGATATTTTCACTGCTGCGTCGACGCGTACATGCCAGCGACTTGGATGGATGGATACGGCTGAACCCTTTACATCGGGCGGTGGCTCAAGCCACCTAGCCATGTCTTGTGAAATTTTACTCCTGTCTTCCTTTTAGCCACCAATCAGATAACCTTCGCTTGGTTACTTCTAACCTCTTAAAATCCACTTTCCCTTCACTACCCTAAACCCCAATGTCTTGGGTAAGTCAGCCCCGCTGCTTTCCACTGTAGGCTGCAGCCCATTATGGCGCCGTCTTCTGAGCGAGCCGGTGGCGCCATCTGGTTTCAAACGGAAGAATTGCGCGTTGAAACAGTCTTTACGTGTCAGCTAGCCCGGCTCCGATATGCTGCAGAAGCATCGATGAGTTCGGCATAGTGGCGCCATCTAATCGTTAAGAGCGGAACCACTCTTGTCAACACATGGCCGGGCTAAAGGGGAGCGCGCGCCGCTCCCCTTTAGCCCGGCCATGGTCAACAAAAACCGACGCTTCTCTTATACCCCTGTCACACGGGCACTTTCGATCCTCATTGAGTCAATGCTGATCGAACTCAATGCAGATCGACGGTTGTCACACGGCCACTTTCAAGCGCAATCGATCTCGATCCTGCTTGACTTGATGCCGATTCCTCAAGAGTGCTTGAGGTTCCAAGCACAATCGAGAACACTCTCGCTCTCATGAAGCTATAAAAATAAACACAAGTTAACAAAACCAAACCACAATTGTTGTTGTTGTGATTGATTAAAATGTAATACAGAACATTTTTCAGGTACTATTCCTGCTTATATGCAAACATTTGAAAATAATCTCTACACCACGCTCCTAGCTTCGCCGTCAGTGTAAACAAAGATGGCGTCCTCCTGCTCGTCGGCGCGGCAACTGTGGAGCGAGCGCGAGACAGCCGCTCTCATCGACTGCTGGCAGGACCGCCTAAATGATGTGCGGCGCCAGAAGAAAAACGCCGCAGTCTATGCAGAAATCGCGGAGGCGTTGCGGGCCCTTGGGCTGCATCGCACAGCAGCAGAGGTGCGCCACAAAAACCTGGCGCAGATACGCAATGTACCGATTTGGCTACGGATATGGCTACAGTGCTCTAGAATATGGGTAGTGGGTTCAGGAGCCGGCGCACTCCATGCGATGCAGTGAGGCGGCGAGTGTCGACAGGTCCCGGATGTAAGCGGTGGCGCTGTTGTAGCGTGGGCTGTAGGCTCGGCGCGCCCGCGCGCGCGGCTAGCAGTCCCGCCAAGCTGCCTGCAGCTGTTTGTTGCTTTTTGTGCGGTGCATTTTTCCTCTTTGTGAGTTCGCGGCGTTAAGACTACGGTCATGCCGAATCGTCGGCGTCAACGGCATTGTTTTGCTCCCGGGTGCAAAACGGGATACCAGTGGACGAAAGGCGATCAGCCGTCGCTCTTCGCTGTGCCAAAGGATTAGAACCGACGGAAGCAGTGGGAACGCAACCTTCATCGAAAAGATAAGGTTTTGGACGAAAACTGCTGTGTGTGTGAGCTACATTTCGAGCCATCATGCATTGTGAGGGACTTTATACACATCATTGACGGCAAAGAAGTCCGCATCCCGCGTGGAAAGCAGGAACTTTTACCCGATGCGGTGCCAACTTTGCTGCCCAGCTATCTGTCAAAGAAAACACCGCTACAGAGACCACCTAGAAAGAGTAAAAGCACAAGTACATATCCTAATGAAGCGAAAAGACCACAAAGTAATGCTTCCGACGTTAACAAGGAATCGAGGTGTCCGGGCATTGACACTGAGAGTAGCGTGTTGGCGAACGACCAAGACCCTTGTGAAGTTGACGAAGCATCGGTGCCGGACGATTTTTCTAAACTGGATGTTCCTTCAGAATACTGGAGCTGCCATCGCATACCTGATTACAGTGGTACTGTGTACTGCAAGCTAAGAATGGGCGAAAATCAATGCGTGGAGCCAGAGAGTTTGCAGTG
The DNA here is from genome assembly GCA_030143305.2 of Amblyomma americanum. Classification (NCBI taxonomy): domain Eukaryota; kingdom Metazoa; phylum Arthropoda; class Arachnida; order Ixodida; family Ixodidae; genus Amblyomma; species Amblyomma americanum. The sequence continues at coordinate 123,781 of JARKHS020027276.1, read as the reverse complement.
AGTTTACTGCAATTTGTGACAAAGGAGGGTTGCTCTACCCGTCTCGTGTGCTTTTTTTGATGGTGAGAAGGCTGGAAAACCTTTTCATAACTTTTTTTAGTCAGGAAAAGCTGTGCAGTAACAGCATAGTAGATGTTATGGTGCTGGGAAAATCTCAGATTTCATGTGGTGTAGGTTGCAGCCAGCACTCAGAAGCGCTCACAGTCAGCGTTCTCAAGTTTTATGTTTTGACAAGGCTGCATTTTTATGTTAAATCAATCAATGAGTCGCGAGAAGCTCGCAGGAAAAAGAAGCTTCATGCTAAGATGGGCAAATAAGTGCTCATAGTCGCGCGGCTAAATGTACTGTGCAAACAAGAAAACACGGCATTCCTTTGAGAAATTCAAGAATATGTCTCACACTGTGCATAGTTGGAGCGCTGCAATAAAGGAGTGCTTTGTTTTATAAAAGTTATTTTATCTTGTCTTGCATTCATCAGCGTTTATACATCGGCGGCAATTGACCCTTTTGATGAAAAAAATGCATGCATCAAAACAACAATTAAAACAGGGGCATGAAATCTAAAGTTCGACGAAAACTCGCCCGGTCAGGTAGAAGATTCATGTAAAAAGGAAAGGAACGCCGACCAAAGGTTGTTAGAAAAAAAGACTTTTCGGCTTCCCTACGGAAGCCTTGATCAGAGTTATCAAGGCCTCCATAGGGAAGCCAGAACGTCTTTTTTAACAACAACCTTTGGTCGGCGTTCCTTTCCTTTTTACAAAACAGAGGCATGCATACCACACTTAAAATTATCGCATTCACATATAGTACGCTGTACACACAACGGTCTCTAAGTGAAGCGTTTTTTTTTATTCCAATTTCTTGTTGCCCCGCCCCTCTACTAAAACACTTCCGATGGCTCAAGCTGGAGTACACTCGGCCACGTTTGCCGACAGCTTCGAGTTGGCCGCTGGATAACCCCGATGATCGATAGAATGTTTGCTCCTCTCCCTGTACTCAGCCTTTCCTATGGGTGGCGATAATACTAGTATGCACTAACGTTGAAATATGGGAGCCGTACCTGCAAAAGAGCACGATCAGCGTTGCGAAGCATTAACGGGGCCGCTCGTCCGCACCACCGCGCTATCGGCTGTTGGCTACTACTACATCTAATTTTCTTTATTCGCCGACAATATCTGTGTACAGCTTCACCTATTTGTAGGACCTGTTTTAAAAGACAGAGCCTTGCTTATTTCAAGACGATTCTATGCACAGCGCGCATCCAAGGCGCGGCGCGCCGCATTTCATACAGCCCATGCTCTGGTGGCGCCATCTGGTATCGTCGACACAAGTCGCCTCACCGCTGGCCGCTCCCTGAACCCACTACCCATATTCTAGAGCACTGTAATATGGCTGCCGCTGCCCCCGACTGCACAGTGTTGCCGGACATCGCCTTGTTATGGCTGTCGGCGGAACATTTGGCACCACCTAACACACATGAGGGAAACTTCTCAATGAGCATTGAAAATGCCCGTGTAGCACCGGATGTTTCGAGCGTACTCGAAAATCTCGATGCAGATCGAGCTCAATGAGGATCGAAAGTGCCCGTGTGACAGGGGTATTAAGCCTGAAATGGACAAAATCATCACCATAAAAAAAAGAAATAGAGCAAATTCATCATTCGTACGTTTTTTTTATAGGCAAGACGAGACGAAGCGACAGACCGGTGCCCCATTCTCACCAAATAACGCGCTGAAATGAACCGTAACAATGTCGAATCGTGTCCGAAGAGAGGCGTCCTGCATTGAAGGGTGCCGCCATGTTTATCGTCGCGGGAATGCAGCTTTCTAGAAGCGGCGCCAGAAGTTTGGCCTGAACCGATCAGGCTTTCAACTTTGTTTTTCCGTGGAATCTCTGCCGCGGTGGCGGATCCTGCTCGCTCTCACTGCCGAATCTTTTTTTTATTTTTTTCTGACGACTATATGGATACTCTTCAAGGGTGTCGCCTACCGAATCGGTGGCCTTGTGGTAGAGCATCCGCCTCGCATTCGGGAGGTGCTGGGTTCGATCCCCAGTGCCGCCGGGAACCCACCGGTTTTCTAATGGGCACAAGGTTTCTCCGTGCCTGGTGCTCGGGATGCGCAAAGACCCAGAGTCTATTGGCGAAATCTTGGAAAAAGGGCTGTGGACAAAACCCGTGGTTGCCGGGCCAGTGATTCGTACCGCCGTCTAACCGTGGTCCACACTTAAAAGGATTCAAAACCCACCCCTGGCCCTTTTTTTGTCGTCAGGTATGAGAAATTCTTTTTTTTATGCTCTAGAACACCAAAGCGAAGGCCTTGTGGCAGCAATGCTTTCGATCGCCAATCGAACACTTACACAGTGCTTTTTTATGCTCTAGCAGACCGAAGCGATGGCCTTGTGGCAGCTAGAGCTTATCCACCTCACATTGGGGAATTTTGTTCCCAGACCGCCCGCCTGCGTTATTGTTGGGCGATGTCAGTGATCCTATTTTCTTCGTTTCACCTTCGATAAGTAATCGTTTGCAGGTAGCAGAGAGCAGCACCATATATATGTATATCCCTAATGCTGATAGCTGCGGCTTTTTCTGCGGTCTTCATTCGAATGATCGCCTGATGTAGACAGCACGCGATTGACGGCAGTCTAGTCAGGATGGCTGCTACGAGTAACTTTATTGAGGTTCTTGAGATAGGAGCCCGATGGCGCAGTGCTCGTCTAATAACAAGACCAACCTCTCGGTCTAATGACGATCTTGCAGTCGCTGCGAGTGAGCGGCGGAACGCTGCTGCATGTCTGCGCTAGGTGTGATCCATTTCGTCTTCTTAATTTGAAAACCAAACCAACTAATTTGATAATGGTGTGCCAGGGTGGTATTCTCTCGCCTTCCGGATGAGAATCTGAACATTCATTGTTGTCGTTTAGCGGTATATCACCGATATTGGACTCTTTCACGTTGGGGCGCAGATAATCGCAAACTCGCGCACTTATCTTTCACAAAATATACATACCATTTGTTCCTCTGGCTTCTAGCCCTCCACTGCATTTTTCCTATGCCATGGTCATCTTTTCAAGCCAAACACCTCACGTGCCGTACTTCTTTAACATCCGAAAGTTAGAGAAATCTGCCTCAATTAAGTCACTGGAGCTGAATTGTGGTATACGTGTTTCCAAGGATCTCGAAAAGTGATGTGTATCTCTTTCTGGGGCTGTTATTTGCTCGTTTTTCCCTAAGCCCTATTGCGTTTTCTCTTGACCTACTTGAATTATATGTACCTTCTCTGCATTCTTAAATACAGTATTGTGCGTTTTTATCGTGAAGACTTTCAAAAGTTTCTCCGCCTCAACCGCTGGCTCATTTGCGATGAAACTGCACACAGAGCTTGCGTATTATGGTAACTTTTGTATCGTAGGAAGTTTGACAACGGTACTTACTTAGTTGAGCCGTGCATGATGCGAAAACATAATCGTCTACGTAGAGATCGGCAACCAAAACCCGCAGTCGACGCTTTTTCGCTGAAGGGCAGCAGCGGCGCCATCTGTTTGCGGTAGCGCAAAGCGTCAAGACAAGGCCGTCGAGGAGAGCGTTGCAAGGAGCGCGGGCCGTTTGAATATGCCGTTCCTGTCGTTTCGTCTGCTTCTAGCACAGAACGCGGGACGGAGCTGTGCTGACGTGTCTCGCATGGGCTCCCGCCTCGAAGCCACTTTTCGGCAGAAAGAGTCAGCCTTCGGGCTCGAATACATGGCTTGCACTGACGTCGTAGCTGGGAACCCTGGGATACTGTTCCGCCATGTTGGTGCAGTCGCAGCGGCCGTGGTGCACTTGATGCAATTCGCGCGTACGGTGTACTTCGACGGCGTTGCGATGGTTATCTGCGCTGTTGTTGGATGCTCCAACCGCACTTGTTTGGCGAAATCAACAAACACAAACTTTTTTCGTCTTCCAAAGGTCATCGAGCATCAAGGTGACCGTACGAAAGCTTTATGCGCGAAGCGACGGGAGGTGTGGCTGGCTCGTATAAAACGTGCCGATCTCAACACCGAAAGGACGGGCATACGTGTTTGCGGCGCCCACTTCGTAAAAGGTAAGTCCGTTGCATATGCACAGTGTTTATTTAGGTGCATGACGTACAAGCATAGCGGAAAATCTCATTTTAAACAAATTTTCCTTGCATTTTGTAGGCAGACCATCAAAACTGTGGGAGGAGACGGACCCGGACTGGGCCCCTACGCTTTTGCTCGGCTACAGCGCAAAACATGGTGATCCCGGTCGCCACGCTCGCGCGGCAAGACGACGGACCCAGAAACGCGCGGCTCAAGCGGAGTGTCAGGCTGAGGAGTCGGGAACAATGGAGGCTACGAATCCAAATTAACATTGGGCACATCTCTGCGAAGGCACACGTCACTGTCGATCTTGTCGCGCTACCGGACCGTCGAAAACGGCAACAGCGATGAGCTTGATCACTTAATGCGGGCCATAGTGCGCGACGCGACAGGCGAGACCTAAATTGTTGGTCGACAAATCTGTAGCGAGCGATAACAATCTCTCCACGCATGACCGTTTCTTTTTTGCGCAATAACTTGTTGGGTTTCCAAACTAAGATAAACCAGCAACGGTTCCTTTCATATGCCCATAAAAATAGAATAACTCGTGATTTAATCTGAAGTCGTCCAGGTTCAGTACATATGAAGAAATGAATCACTAGCCTGACAGTTTGTAAACAGTTCTTTTTAAAACTTTACTGAGTGATTGCTTACACTCAGTCACTTGTGGATTTAATAACCGTTATTTCTTTACTCTAATCCTTACAAAGATCAATGTCCTGCGGCTTACCTCTCCAAGTAGAAGCACCTTGTCCCCTTGCAGCTGTTTTGCCGACAGTCCCTTCACCCAGCCGCTAGTGAAATAATTATGCGCCTCGGTGGACTTAAACGCCTTCATTTCTTCAAGGGTCAGAAAGCTTGCAGAAAAAACAAGGTAATTGACGATGTCACCGTAACAAATCTCTGGAAATATGTCGACATCGCTTGTGTCCGTTCCCGGCCGCAGCATGAACGGGTCGATATTATCGCAGAGACGCACTTTTTCCGCATACCGAACGCGCTCCGACCCCGTAAGATCTAAGCGGTAGGTAGCGTCTAAAGGCTGCTTACTGAGAAGCGGCGGCATGCCACACAAAAGGCAACAAAATTGCACGTGTTACCACTAGCGAGGAAACGCGTGCGATACGCACTCCACCGACTCCGCACAGACTGCACCAACATGTCCGCCGCAGCGCGCGCCGCCGGACGTGACGTCACATGCAAACCATGTATATTTTGGACGACATCCGGGCCATTGTCCAGTGCCTGCTGCAGCCGGATTTTGCCAATCTACGGACACCTAGGCATATTGCCGGCTGACTGCCGGCCTAGCCATCGAGCTCGACCTAGCTCGTCACCTCTCCGCCGGGAACTGAGCGCCCAGGGACCCGCACAGATGGAGTACGCCGTGGAAGGCGAGAAAATATCACCGTCGGAGCTCGAGGCCGGAAAATGGGAAACCATTCTTCGTTACCGCGACCGACAACGAGGCCTGAAGAAAACAGGGCCCGCATCAACCGACGACGAGCCTGCGCAGGGGCACGGCCAAGGCAAGTCTAATTCCAATTTTCCATTGCGAAAGAACGGGAAGAAGCTACTTGCACTCAGCAAGAAAGCCCTTCTCCCGCGCTTCGCCGACCGACGACTACAAAATCGTCTGCCGACCACAAGGTTGGAATCTGAGGGACTTTGCGCCCGGACTACTACTCTTCTGCGCCTGCGAGGTGGCCAGGCTGCCGTATGATACGGTGAAGAATGAAGACATTATCAGAGTCAATACGGCCAACAACACCTTTACGCTATGCACGCCCGATCGTCAACGGGCGACTGCATACGCCAATATTGAAAAACTGAACCTCCAAGGTCAAACCTACAACGTAACGTCGTACGTGGCGGCGCCCGAAGACTCGGTAAAAGGGGTCATTTACAACGCCTACGCGGGAGACTCGCCCGAAGCGGTTCGCCAAGGCTTCGGAAACCGAAACGAAGGAATAGAAGTTGTGGATGCCCGAAGGATCGGGAAATCCAGAACAATACAAATCACCTTTTTTGGAAAGAAGCTACCCAGCCAAGTAATCTATCAGTGCGGCGTCTTTCGGGTCCACCCCTTCAGGGAGCAACATGAGGTATGCTACAACTGCAGGAGAGTAGGACACCGGGCCGATGTCTGCTACAAACCTACAACGAACCTTTGCCGCCGCTGCGGAGAAAATCACTCGCCTCCACCTGAGGGAGAACAGCCAACCTGCCAACCCGTATGCATCGTCTGCAACGGGGGCCACAACACAGGCAGCCGGAACTGCAAATTCCGGCTGATCAACAAGAACAAACAAGGAACGCCCCATGGCAACCAGACACCCAAGCAAGGGGACAACGACTCATCACTACACGGACACCAGTCTAGGCCCAGGAAGAAGGAACACGGTGCTACCGGAAAAGGAGGAAGCCACAGCCGGAACAACTCCAGCTCCTTCCCGCCCCTGGGGAACCCTGCAGGGAACGACAAGAGAAGCTCAAGCCGCGGACGCAGCGATAGCCGCTCCAATAAAAAGGTGAGCTGGCCAGCAGAGGCCTCCCAATCTATTGACGCTCGAGAGAAGGAGTTTCAGATCCAACTACAATCCCGAGACAGAGAAATTGCCAGCCTTAAAAAAGAGTTGGCTGACATTAAACGCCTGTTACAAGCGCATCAGGTACAGAATGCCACTGCGGCTAGAATGCCACCCACCGCGTCCCAGGATTCGACCAATAATGCGATGGAAACAGACGCTATTTGCCACACTCCCTCCAACGCGTCCCAGTCTTCAGCCCATAACGCGACGGACACAGACGCCAGAATAGCAACTAAAAGACCGCATCCTACAAAAGAAGGCGAGGAATCCAAAAGAAAGGCCGAGGCTTCGGAAGCCGACACCCCGCAGCCGTCGAAAGCGCCTACCAAACTCAGGGCAGACATCAATACTCTGTCAGAGAGAACTAGCGCTATATCAACAGAACAAGCAACCTTCCAAGGCCTCGTTACTACCAAATTTGCAGAGATAGATATTCGCTTTGCAACACTAGAGGGACAGGTATCCCAAATAGCCACCTGCATGCAGCAAATAATGGATAGGCTTACAACTATCGAGGCCCGCCTACCCCCCACCTTGGATCTGTCCACGACGCCACAACCATCTATAACCCAACATGGCACCACGCCAAAAATTTGAAATTTGGCAATGGAACTGCAGAGGCTTCCGCCGCAAGCGGGCCCACTTGCAGCTCCACATCCAACAAGCACCGTCTGTTCCAACCCCAGACGTGATTGCATTGCAAGAAGCTAGCGGCAGGGCTACACTGCCAGGCTATAAAGCATATCTGCCACCTCATTATGATACTAGTAACGCAGCCGGCTCCTTCACAGCCACTCTGGTGCATAGAAATATCACCGCAATTCAACATTTTATAAATGATTCGGAAGAAGATTACACCCTACTTGAAATAGTACCAAGGCAAAAAGGAGGCTCAAATCTCTTCATCCTTAATGTATACAACCCTCCCAGAAACAAAGGCAATGGACTCCCACACTTGTTGATAAACACAGTAAAGCTGGCTGCTAGGGCTCAACTATTAATTGTGGGAGACTTCAACGCTCAACACCCAGCATGGGGATATACCAAAGCAACTCCGAAAGGGAACCTGCTCTGGCAAATCATACAGTCACTAGGGCTCACAACGCTAAACAACCCGAGCGACCACACACGCATGGGTAACAGTGTATGTGTAGACACATCTCCAGACTTATCCCTCTCTAAAAACGTCAAGGACGCAAAGTGGGTCAACACCGGGCAAAACCTTGGTAGTGATCACTTCATCCTTAGCATCACCTTCCCCACGACAAAACTTAAAAACAAAGCAAAAGAAATACGAACCACGGATTGGGACAAGTTCAGGCAACTTCGCGACAAAACAGCTCCAAAGGAGATCTCTAACCTTAGCGACTGGGTTATCTCCCTGAATGAGGATGTCAGCTCCACTAGCGTTGTGGTGCCAGTTGAGAAGGAGGAGCAGATTGCAGACTCAAAACTGTTACACCTGTGGCAGGCACAAAAAGGCCTCCAAAAACGCTGGAAGCAGCAAAAACACAACAAGCGACTACGCAAAAAGATCGCTGAAATCGAGAGGCGAATCGAGGAACATACACTTACTCTCCAAACACAACAATGGAACCAAATATGTGAAAGCGTCAATGGACAGCTCGGAAATAAGAAGACATGGCATCTTCTAAGACACCTGCTCGATCCAGAACAAACACGTCCCGTGCAACAAAGTCAACTGTACAGACTCATACATAAATATGAGGGTACAACTGAAGACCTAATCAAAGAGCTAGCAGAACGTTATCTAAACACGGATGATAGTACCACACAACCAGACTACCGGGGGACTCCTAATCCAAATTTAGACGCAGACATCACAGACGCAGAGGTCTGGTACGCAATTGGAAAACTGCGGACAACATCTGCGGCAGGACCAGACAAAGTAACAAATAAGACTCTCAGGAACTTAGACGCAACGTCGATCGCGGCGGTTACAGACCTTATGAACAAATACTGGCATGCAGGCAACATACCACCAGAGTGGAAACACGCGAAAATCACTTTTATTCCTAAAGCGGGTAAGAAACTCAGCACTGAGAATCTACGCCCAATTTCATTAACATCATGCCTAGGCAAACTCATGGAGCATGTCATCCTCAATAGGCTCCAAAACTATGCGGAGGACATGAACCTCCTACCTGAAACAATGTTAGGATTCAGGGCCCAACTATCTACCCAGGACATTCTCTTGCAGCTTAACAAGGACATAATTGAAGCTGACGAGGGAACAGGAACGAAAGCAATATTGGGTTTAGACCTTGTTAAAGCTTTCGACAACGTCACCCACAAAGCCATCTTGACAAACTTGTCAGAAATCAACCCCGGAGAAAGGACGTACAACTACATCCGATCCTTCCTCACTAACAGAACAGCAGTGATAACGGTCGGAACAATAGAGTCTGCCCCAATCAAACTAGGAAGTAAAGGAACGCCACAGGGCTCCGTCCTGTCCCCTTTCCTTTTTAACCTCTCCCTCATCAAAATTCCCCCCAAACTGGCACAAATACCAGACCTACATCACACGTTCTATGCAGATGACATCACACTTTGGGTAACCAAAGGATGCGAAGGCTACATAGAAGACACACTCCAAGCAGCAGTGGACATCATCGAGGCATGCGCATGGGATTCCGGCCTCACTTGTTCTGAGCAAAAATCTGAACTCTTCGTGATCCGTCGTAAACAAAGAGGTAGGCGTACCACGACATCCCCCCCGCAAATAAACGTCTATGTTAATGGACGATCTGTCAAAGAGGTACAGACCATGAGAATACTGGGGTTGTATTTACAAACAAATGGAAAAAATACTGACACACTCACTAAGCTAAAACGCACGGTAGAAGCGACGGCGCGATTACTCCGCCGCATAGCTAACCGCAGACAAGGGGTGAGGGAAAGAGATTTATGCCGCCTAGTGCAGGCCTTTGCGCTGAGCAGGATACTCTATGCCACCCCTTATCTGAAATTTTCGAAAGCAGAAAAGGACAAATTGGATAGCATGATACGGCAGGCCTATAAGGCTGCGTTAGGACTCCCACTAAATGCCTCAACCGAAAGGCTTATGAGGTTAGGAATACATAACACCTACAATGAACTGAAAGAAGCCCATTTAATGGCTCAAACAGCGCGATTAGCCAATTCCAGAACTGGCAGGAGTATTCTTACCAGGCTCGGAATTAACTTTCAACCTACGAATAACGATGCTAAAGTAGACTTACCCCGCGCCTATAGGACGGCCCTACTAATCAAACCACTCCCCAAAAACATGCACCCCTTACACCATGAGGGTAGAAGACAAGCACGAGCCAAAGCCTTACATAAGAAATACAGACAGTGCGCTGCAACACTTTATGTAGATGCGGCAGAATACAAAAATACCAATGCCTTTGCAGTTGTGGTTGTGAACGAGAATGGTGACCACATCGTCTCGGCGACAATCAAAACGAAATCCTCTGAAACGGCAGAAGAGGCGGCTATAGCCCTCGCCCTAGCACATACCCAAGGGAGCATCATCCTCAGCGATTCCAAAATGGGTATCAATAATTTCGCTAAAGGGCGAATTACAAACACCTCCCTTAGAATCCTTAACGCAACCAAATTCTCACCAAATTATTCCGAATTGATATGGGTCCCAGCCCATTCGGGGAATCCGGGGAACGAGGCAGCCCACAATAAAGCCCGAGGTTTCGTCGACCGGGCAGTGGATGAGTCTGGCTCCCTGAATTTCACGAAGGACTCAATGATCACATATCATGATCTCACCAATCATTTTAAACTAGAGAGGAGAATTTTCCCCCCTCCAGACAAAAGACTTACTAAAGAACAAGAGGTTACGTGGCGTCGTCTACAGACGAGATCGATACGCACCCCATCACTCCTCGCGCACATTTATCCAGATCTTTACAACCCAAACTGCAAACACTGTGGCCAACGTGCTACCTACGATCACATCCTGTGGGACTGCAAAATAGAGCCACCTCCGGGTGATCTAGTTACAGCTCCTTCTCTCGAGCGGTGGGAGACCGTGCTGGCTAGCTCTGACCCCAGAACGCAAGTTTTGGCGGTGGAGTGGGCTGACAAAGTCGTCGAGGGCTATGTACTCTCGACCACTTAACGCGACCTCTTGCCAAGCTCTTCCCGGCGAATAAAATGTTTTACAATCACAATCGTCACAATTACGCAGAGACCAAAGAAAAATTCCTTAGAAAAACAAGACGCCAAGTTTCTCAGCTTAAGCCGGTATAATGGGATTTCGATGAAAACAAACTAAGGAACCTCCGCTACCAAAACTGTTCCGAGGCTCTCCACTATAGCCCCGCCGCGGTGGCTCAGTGGTTACGGCGCTCGGCTACTGATCCGGAGTTCCCGGGTTCGAACCCGACCGCGGCGGCTGCGTTTTTATGGAGGGAAAACGCTAAGGCGCCCGTGTGCTGTGCGATGTCAGTACACGTTAAAAGATCCCCAGGTGGTCGAAATTATGCCGGAGCCCTCCACTACGGCACCTCCTTCTTCCCTTCTTCTTTCACTCCCTCCCTTGTCCCTTCCCTTACGGCGCGGTTCAGGTGTCCAAAGATGTATGAGACAGATACTGCGCCATTTCCTTTCCCCAAAAACCAATTATTATTATTATTATTATTATTATTATTATTATTATTATTATTATTATTATTATTATTATTATTATTATTATTATTCACTATAGTATCCCTAATCAGTTTTGGTGTACAAATATCAAAATCTCGTTTGCGAAGTGAATACTTTTTCAGCTGCTTTATCAATGATGACAAGGAACTTAGTTTGGCCATAAAGCAATAAATTTCAAGTCTTTCGTTAAAAGGTGTCTTCAAACCTCCCGCAAAATACCCCCCACTGCCTCTTTTGCCAAAGCTCCATGACCGACAAATGAGATGGCGCCACAGGTACAAACGCTTAGATAACCGCTTGTTCAGTCGTCGCCGCAGACGATGCGAACACCTGACTTAACCTGTTTACATAATGACTTCATAATCTTCTCCTTGCTATACAATGCAGCCAAACAGACCGCGCTGACTATCTCTCAGTTTTTAAAACAAAAATCTGTGTATGGTTGTCCGTGAACAGTTGACAGTGGCGCTCGTTGTGCGGATAGCGCTTTTTATGTCGCTCTATTTCAATGTCCATTTGTCTAGACAGCTAGTCATCAGTAAAGTGCGTTTCGCACGTTTTACAGATACATTCCAGAGACGTGTATCGGCACGAAACTCAGGCACATAATTGTGACTAAGTTATTATAGTTGCTGTTGAGGTCATCTTAGTAGCCATCTTGGGCTGGTGAAATGCATCTGTGATTGTGTCGACCAATGTCTAGTAATGAGAGTCCAACCGGCGAACATCAAATATATCTCAAAACCATCTCTCATCAACAAGAACTCGTCAGTCTAATGGTTTACCCGCCGAGTGTTCATATAAAGTAGCTATCGCCGAAACCAAAACCCTATGCGCATAAGGCAGACCGCTTTTGCGCCGTAATGCGAAGTGCTGTTTACACTAGTAGGACGCGAAAAGGTTGCATGCAGATCTTCGTCCTCGACACACACGTGCGATTGAGGTGAACGCAGACAATTAGCGGCCTCGTGGTATTCCCCTCCCCACTCTCCTTCTGGCGGAAAAGAATGCCAGCATCGTACGTGGCTCTGGCAAGGAGATGTTTCTGGCTTACCACTAATAAGCCACGAGTCGCTTAGCACCGATCCAGCACAATGCACAGATCTCTATCTTTATTCCTCCGTGTAAAACAGCTCGAGAAACCGCAACGCCTTCCAGCCTATGTTGTTCTTTCCCGCTCTCACACATCACGGGTCGTTTCTCCTCTCTTGCGCTAAAGGCGCGTTGTCGCGAGCACTCGGATATCTATCGCTACATAGCAGCAGCATTGTCAGTCCAGTGGTCTGTGTGCTGTTGCGTGCGCCTGGGACCGTGAATCGTGGGTAGCTGCGCTACACGTGTTCAAAGGAACCGTCGAAGACATTGAAACTTCGGGCTGGCCCGTGCCGTAGAAAGGCGCCTCAGCTGTCGAAGATATTCCGAAAGATTCCTGTTGGCCAAGTCCCACGTTGTCCACGCTATTCCAAGGGCTCTCCTGTCCTGACAAAAGTTGTCCCTGCTGTCCAAGGCATTCCAAGGATCCTCCTGTCTAAGGCCCCTTCTGTTCGAGGTCCTTTTGTCCATAGCTGTCCAAGGTATTCCAACGACCCTCCTGTCTAAGCTTCGTTATAACCAAAGCTGTCCAAGGTACTTCAAGGTCTCTTCTGTCAAAGCTGTCCATGGTATTCCAAGGTCCCTTCTGTCCAAGGTCCCTTATACTCAAAACTGTCTAGGTATTCCGAGGTCCCTTCAGTCCGAGGTTCCGTCTATGCAAGGCTGTTCAAGGTTTTCCGAAGTCCCTTCTCTCCGAGGTCCCTTCTGTCGAAAGCTGTCCAAGGTATTCAAGGTCCTTCCTGTCCAAGATCCCTTCTCACCAAAGCTGTCCTAGGCATTCCAAGGTTCTTCCTGTCTAAGGCCCCTTCTGTTCGAAGTCCCTTCTGTCCATAGCTGTCCAAGGTATTCCAACGTCCCTCCTGTCTACGCTTCCTTCTAACCAAAGCTGTCCGAGGTATTTCAAGGTCTCTTCTGTCAAAGCTGTCCAAGGCATTCCAGGGTCCCTTCTGTCCAAGGTCCTTTATACTAAAAACTGTCCAGGTATTCCAAGGTTCCTTCTGTCCGAGGTCCCTTTGCGCAAAGGTATTCAAGGTATTCCGAAGTCCCTTCTCTCCGAGGTCCCTTCTGTCCAAAGCTGTCCAAGGTATTCAAGGTCCTTCCTGTCCAAGATTCCTTCTCACCAAAGCTGTCCAAGGTGTTCCAAGGTTCCTTCTGTCCGAGGTCTCTTCTCTCCAGAGCTGTCCAAAGTGTTTCAAGGTCCCTCCTATCGAATGCTCTCCCTCCTGCCCAGCCCCTTCGCCCATCATCTGAACGAGGATGTCCACACTCGACGCGGAGGCTGGGACGCCCTCACTGGCGGCATTCTGCTGGACGGCGCCGGTGCTTCCTCGTCATCGTCGTCGTCTTCGATGTGTCCCCGGCGTTTCTCGCCGCAGCGTCGGGCCAGAGCCACGCACGAGAGGCAGGCGGCGATCAACGCCAGCTGGACCAGGAAGGCCGCCACCACAGCCGCGGTCAGGACGCTGGGCGTTGCGCAGACCATCCGCGAGTCGCTCCTGGACGCTGGGAGAGAGAAAACAGCGCGACTACTGCTCAGCACGCTCCAGGTCTGTAAACCTTGATACTACTTAGTTCCGCAAGGATAGTTGCAGATGCCGAGGTTAGGAAAAATCTTTTAACTTCCTTTTTTATTATTTATTATCAATAAACACTTACTACTTACTACTGTAAGGTACAGGTATAGCAATATTGGGCATAATGGTTCATTCTTGCGATGTGTAGCAAAATCTTCTTTTTGTAGTGTTTCCAGGGCTCGCATCGAGCAGTTCAGACTGCCACAGAAAACCAATGGGGAACGCTTTTGACGACATAAAAAAAAAATGCAAGCCTGGCGACGGGAGATCTGCGGATATATTGATTATTATAGTGAAATCTTGCAATATATGAAAAAAATTGCGCTCATAAATTCTTTCCCGTCCGGAAATGCTTTTGTCCAGATTTGTTGGGTATGACTGTTAGAAATAGGTCCCTGTGAACTAAAGGCACGAATGCATCGGAAGAAATCACATCATACAAACGGTTTTCCTTTTCAGTGTTTTGTTCATACAGTTCGAGGTAAAATATATATTAGATTAAATTAAATAGGCTTCCTCTGTACAGCAGAGTTTGCCGTCGTAAAACCCGGATTAAAAGTGCGACTGCCTGAGGGTCAGGATCTGCTACAACATTAAAGTAGCCTACTAGTGCGTTTTTATTGCAAATATGTGTAGTACACTTTGCGTGGGCCAAGTGTAACGCTAAGCGCAAGACAGGATTAAACCTCTAGCAAAAGGTTCATGTTTTGATCTCGAGATAGTGTAGAGAAAAGCTATCTGCTTCCGAGTTCTTACAAGACTAGCATTGTTGATCCGGCAGCCGGAAATGCCCGGTCGGTTATATTTTTCCTCTATTTTCGCTGTTTTTAAGGTTTGCAGATTACATATCTTCTGAACACCACTAAACAGAAGGGTGTGCGCGGTATGTCGAAACAATTTAATTTTGCTCCCCTGCCACCACAACAAACATGATTTTGCGAAAAGGCGCAGATGTTTTTTTTCTATGCATCTAGCCACAACGTGGGTCAGTACATGGATTAGTGGTTAAAGTAGACGCCATGCGTGATGGAGTCTCCCTGGGATTTGGAGGGTAAACTTTGTCACCATTTTTTTTTTCAAACGCTTAAGATATGACAACTTGGGTCTAAAACGTTATTCAAAATCTTTTTCCGCGTTTCGAAGATCTCGCTGTGTGCGCGGAAATGTACAACACGGATAAATTTTGGAACTTTCCGAAGCACAAAGAAACTTTAGAGCATTCGTCCCTCGTATCCATGCTTATGTGTATTGGTTCCATTTTTGTGCGTGCCAATAAGCGCTTAAAAGGGCTTTGCCGCCTTCTAAATTCACGTTTATGAATGATACCTTCTAACCACGGTGGCCGAAGGCACCGTTCGCAGCTGGTGGAGCACTCGGCACGCAGCGGGGTTTACGGAGCTTCTCCCAAGCGAACACCCCAAAGGAAGCCGAGAGCCAGGCCGGGGGCCACTTGTACCCATTTTTACCGGTGGGTGTCCGGCGGTGGGTTTCGAACCAACCACCTCCCGCAGCCGTGACGGGCGCCCAACCAACTAAGCCACGGCTCTGGTCGCCTTTTTGGGGGAAGTGCCACAATCTTGAAATACGCTCTCACAGACTCGCACCTTTTTGAACGTTCTTGAAGAGGAAGGAAATGACACTCACTAGGTGGCGAAACAAAAGTATAATTGATGCCGAGAAATCGATTTTTAGCCACTAAATATAACCCGCCGTGGTGGCCGGGTGGTTAGAGCGCTCGGCTACTGATCCGTAGTTCCCGGGTTCGAACCCGACCGCGGCGACACCGTTTTTATGGAGGAAAAACGCTAAGGCGTCCGTGTGCTGTGCGATGTCAGTGCGCGTTAGAGATCCCCAGGTGGTCGAAATTATTCCGGAGCCCTCCACTACGGCACCTCCTCTTCCTTTCTTCTTTCACTCCCTCCTTTATCCCTTACCTTACGGCGTGGTTCGGGTGTCCAACGATATACGAGACAGATACTGCGCCATTTCCTTTCCCCAAGAACCAATTTTCAATTTTTTTTAACCGCCGCGGTGGCTCAGTGGTTAGAGCGCTCGGCTACTGATCCGGAGTTCCCGGGTTCGAACCTGACCGCGGCGACACCGTTTTTATGGAGGAAAAACGCTAAGGCGCCCGTGTGCTGTGCGATGTCAGTGCACGTTAAAGATCCCCAGGTGGTCGAAATTATTCCGGAGCCCTCCACTACGGGACCTCATTCTTCATTTCTTCTTTCACTCCCTCCTTTATCCCTTCCCTTACGGCGCGGTTCAGGTGTCCAACGATAGATGAGACAGATACTGCGCCATTTCCTTTCCCCCAAAAACCAATTATTATTAATATTATTAGGCACTAAATATTTATCCATGGCAGCCGCGCTTTGATTCCTTTGTTTAACATATTGGACACAAATTTTCCTTTGCCGGGCTTAACGAGTATGATATGTGATCGATTTAGCGATACCCAAGAGCCTCTTCAACGCGTCCACAGCTCCGCACTTTTGTCGCAGATGCCTCCCGCTATCCTGGACCCCGACGTGCGGCAAGGAGGAACTCACTTCTATCCCTTCTGCTGAAGATCCCAGAGTCCGTGGAGCCCTCTCCGATGCCCTGCACAATGATCTCCCTCTGCAGCGGATACTCCGGAAGCATGGTAGGCAGTATGTTCTTCTTGGATGCCGCGCTTTTACTGGTCTTGCCAGTGGTGCCGGTCGCCGCTGTGGCGTTCGAGGCAGTCCTGGGCGGTGTCACCGTAGAGGCGGCCGACCTGCGACCCATCCGCCTCTGGAGACCCAGCGGTCGGAAGTACATACGGCGCCGTCTTCGTCTTTTGCCGAAGGACCGAGCGGCGCCCGAACCGCACGTCGCCGGAGCACATTCGTGTAGGCAGAACTGCACCGTGACCTGCGACGGCGGATGGAAGGGAGCCCTTGTAAAGGCTTGTAACGTGCACCGTGCAGAACACATATGCAAGCATGCAAAAAATAAACCAACACTTCAGACATTTCCCGGGACGACGTGACATCGATAACTGCCATGGCTGTTACTTAATAATAATTGGTTTTGGGGGGAAAGGAAATGGCGCAGTATCTGTCTCACATATCGGCGGACACCTGAACCGCGCCGTAATAATAATAATAATAATAATAATAATAATAATAATAATAATAATAATAATAATAATAATAATAATAATAATAATAATAATAATAATAATAATAATTGGTTTTCTGGGGAAGGAAATGGCGCAGTATCTGTCCCGCGCCGTATGGGAAGGAATAAAGGAGGGAGTAAAAGAAGAGAGGAAGAACGAGGTGCCGTAGTGGAGGGCTCCGGAATAATTTCGACCACCTGGGGATCTTTAACGTGCACTGATATCGCACAGCACTCGGGTGTCTTAGCGTTTCGCCTCCATCGAAACGCAGCCGCCGCGGTCGGGTTCGAACCAGGGAACTCCGGATCAGTAGCCGAGCGCCCTAACCACTGAGCCACCGCGGCGGATTGGCTGTAACTTCTGAAACTTCTTTCATAGGTTGAGCCCCCAGGCCAGACACATCCCTGGTTCAGTTTTTTCATTTCATTCTATTTGTTTAATTATGGTTACAGAAACCGGAGCAAAGGTAAAAGGGAAAAAAAAGCCTGACAAAGGCCTTCGCTCCGTGTGCAGTTCGGCGCACAGCCATTACAGATATGGCAAACCACAAGTGCAAACGCAAATGTCTTTCATTTACACAATGTTAAATGCGGATGTTATCCATTAGAACTGGCCTTGGTTGTTTGCTTCAAATCACCCAGAAAAAAATCTAAAAGAATCCCCTTGAGAAAACTTCTCAGACAAACAGAGCATGCAAAGTGCCCTACAGAAGATTTTCGTTCATAGCACCGTTGTAAATCAGCACTGTAATGAGTGCAAAAAGACGCAGTGAAATTACTATACCGCTGAAAAAAACTTTTTTGTGTGTGTGTGTGTGGGAGCAAAAGGGGTAAAAAAAGCAGCAACGATTCAGCGCCATAAATGAGATCAAAGCACTGAAAAAAAAAACAAAAACAAACGAACTCAATATTTTCTTTCATTATTATATTCTTGAGAAACTTTTGGGGACTTTGCTTCTTGAAATCTAGTAGGTTTTCAGGGCGATTTATCAGAGACAGTGCATCTGAAGCTGTGCGATTTGTCTTCCGTAATTTGTCCTAACCATAGGTGTTTTTCTACGATCTGTACGGAAGCAATACTCTGCAGAGGAGTTTGAGATGTTTTCAAAGTTAGTTGTTTTCGACATGTCAAAAAAGAACGCATTCTCAATGGTCCACATGTGGGCACGGCAGTTATTCATCCTCAGTAGTCGTAAGGCGAAGACGTTATACCAGTGAGGTGATCGACGGTGCTGAGTTTTCCGTTAAGAAAGACATACTGTACTACTTTGTCCCGAAGTGGCTTGCTGCGGGACAAAACACGAAGAAGGACGGGACACGCCTCGGAGCTCTACGTCTCGTCGTCCTGAAGCCTTGTACAAAGTAATATGATAGTACTGCGGCGCTGCAAACTTCGCAACACTTATCTGTACGAGTCTGCTGTAAAAGCACACCACCGTCCATTCGGTCTGTTCGGCACCACACTGGCGCTGGCGTAACTGACTTCGCCACCAAAGCCATACGTACCGCTAAGGAAAAGGTCGTCTAGAGTGCGCTCTTCACTCGTCACTTTCCGCATTCGTCATGCAATCCGTGTCACCGTGTCGATCGTCAGTGTGCCAGGTTATCTTCCCTTTCACGTAAGCTTGTATTTGATGGTTGCTGGTTGCGTTAGTATTTGGCAAAAACACTGAAGGTGAAAAGCAAGCGTTTCTGGCGACGTTTAAGGGGAATAGACGATTGAGAAACGCCTGGCCCGATATGTGGATCAGAATTTTTGTTCGCACAAGACAGTTCGCCCCAAAGAATCATTCCAGCCAATGATTCTGCTTGGCTCGAAATATTCACTATAGTGTTTCGCGAATATGGCAGCCGTAAGGAACAGTCGTATGGCCCCGCCGTTACTTGAGACGGCCGTGGACGGGAAGCCGTTCTTTTTTTTTAGTTAGAAATATATGGTCCGTATATACAGCAGCTGGTACGTGGAAATTTGGTTTTACTACGTGACACGTGTCGACAAAAGTGAAAACATGCTGCAGAAGTAAGGTGAGTTGGGAGAGCTGGTGCTCATCCATTGTTCAAAACATCACGAAGACAAAGACGGTAGAGCGATCACTCGCTCGTCCTGTGTCCACCTCGCGTTCTGCGCAGCTGCATGATCGCCAAGGATGGGCAGCAATAAACCTGCGTTACACACGTTCCTTGTCTTGTATAGGAGTCTAAGCTGAAATATCTTCAATTACACTGAAATTTATTAGTGTAATAGGCGAGAACCTAGCACGGTTTTTATTTTAGAGGGGCACTGAATGCAAATATATATAGGTTGGTCTGTGTTGATGGGGTATCGCATTCTAGTCACAAAGAGGCCTCCCTCACCGAAAAAGCAGCTTTTATAAGCTAGAAAAAAACAACAACGAAATACTGGTGTCGCCATTTCACCAGCCGGTTTCGCAACTAAAATGCGAGCGTTCACGTGCGGATCCAGAGGCTGCGCTATACGCTGCACCGCAATTCACTTCAAAACGGCAGCAACGCGTCCATTTTTGGTAAGGACGCCACGGGTTTGGATCGACTGGCGGGAAGATTTTTAAATTAAATTTTCTCGCTGATGAATGCGTGTATTGTTGGCGGAAAAACATCAACATAGTCACAAAAAGCCTGAGAATCAATTTTTTCCACATAACAATAATAGGATGCTTTTGTCCACGAATGTCTCCTTGATGTGGACGAATGTTTGAACGCGTGCGTGCGTGCGTGTGTGTGTGTGTGTGTGTGCGTGCGTGCGTGTGTGTGAGATAAAGAGAGAAAAAGGCAACAGCTTTAATCGGCTGTGTATCAGTCGCCGAGGTCATTTGATGCTGTATCGATTCAATGGCGCCTAAGGCTCACAACGCGTCGTCAATCACACAAAGAGCGTGGAAGACTCGCACACATACCTGAAAGCGAACGACGACATCGTCGGCAAACTTGAAGGCTTCAAAGCGGCTCTGCAACGTCCTCGTCTTGTCCCCGGGCAACTTCTCCAGCGCTGGAAATATGTTTCTGTCCGTGGGACACCTGCGTTGCGACCAAATGAAGAAAAGGAAAAGAGTAGATACCACATATATGCACTACTAAAGATCTTTGCGTTTACTAGTCTCTTGACGGCATTTCATCTTTTTTGCAAATAAACTAATTGAAGCTAATTTTAATCCTACCACGCATCTGTCACTGTAGCATAGAGACTCCGCAGGACTACTGTGTATGCAGCCAGATTGTTTGAAGCCCCTAATCCCCCCCCCCCCCCCCCCCTCCGAGAACGAATGCGGTTTGGAATGTTCGGGTAGCAAAAACGCCACGTGTTTTCTGAGCTCGACTGTATATTTGAATCAGACCATGGTGATATAACTTAGAGAAAGAACACGGCATTCATAATTATAATAATTATTATTATGAATGCCGTGTTCCATCTCTAAGTTATATCTCCATGGCCTGATTCAACTATACAGTCGAGTTCAGATATACCGAACCCGGAAATTTCGAATTATTGGTTATATCGAACACGCGGATTATCCCCTTGGAAATGCTGTGTAAAAGTATAGGGACGTGTCACAGTTCGGTATATACGGGTTCGCCTGTCTGGACGAGAAATCTTGTCTTGGTGGCGGAAGCATGAATGCGGTGTGCTAGTGTGTAGGTTTGACTTCTTTTTCGCTGGATAAAAATTCAACGAAACCTCACAAATCAGAGCGAACATCTTCGGATCTATACCCGCCGTGGTATAGCTTAGTGGCGTTCGGCTGCTGAGCCTATGGACGCGGGATCGAAACTTGGCTAAAGGCGGCGTGATTTCGGCGGACATGAAATGCGGAGACGCGCCCACGTGCTCTGCGGTGTCAGTGCACGTTAAAGAACCCCATTTGGTCGAAATTAATCCGCAGCCCTTTATTTTACGGCGTTCCTCGTAGCCCGTGTGTCACTTTGGTGCTTAACTCTGTATTCCGCACCACCTTCGCATTTTCATCACGTTATACGGTTACCATGAACTATATTCTCACACAGTGCAATGAACAATCTAACTGCTGATTCCGAGAAAAGAAGAGGCCGTGTACGGTGACGATTCGTTCCTGAATTTATTCTTCTATATACCTAGCCTTCCACCGGTTTTGTTCCTTATAAACCATGCATGTAGCTTTTAAACATGATTCTCACAGAAAATAAAAATTGGGGGGCACCCTTAAGCACCACCTTAAGGGTATGATGCGAGAGCGTTAATGAATTAAGGCCCATATATGCTGACGGTCATTATCTACTTTACATTTATAGATCCCTGGTAGTCATATACCCCTCCTGGCGGAGTGGTGCAGCGGTTAAGCGATGCGCCACCGCCCTTCGATGGCAGGTGCTGCCATCGCCGTAATGCTCACCGTAATGCTCACCGTAATGCTCGCAGAAAGTTGCTTCTCCGGGGATTTTTCGCTCACAACGCCGACGACGCCAGATTTTCTGCACAACGGGACTCTTAACGCTGTCGCGTTAAAACACAGGGAAGATCGCCTGCCCCCCCCCGCCTTACACACGGACACGTCTTTTTTGCCTATAGGCTCCACTTACCCAGAGCTGTCGATGAGCACGATAGAATCGTCGTTCTGGCCGCTCGTGGCGACGAGGTTTCTCGCGAACAGTCCGAACACGCCTGCGCAAACGACATCGCATAACTAACACTTCCGAAAGAGGTCAATAAGGAAGCAAATGCATCGCATACTGCACCATCTAAAAGTTCATACCCAGGTAACGAGTGCCACATTTCCAGCCCTAGGAGAGCTGACCTTCCCATAACGCGTGGGTAGTTATAGGAATAGCATATTACACGGGCGCGGCTACTTGTTGACCACAACTAATCACAGGCTTGCCAGCCAAGTCGCTGGAGTTCTTTTGGTTTAACTCACACATGTCAGACCCTGCGAACGCCAGTGGGCCACACGAGGCTCATGTAAAATTAAGTCAACCTTCATGTGCTCCAGTCGTGGCATGGCTTGTTAGGCTTGCGGTGCATATTGTCGAAAAAACAACTATTTGGCACATCTGACTCTGTGTCCTTGATCCCGAATTATCCTAGATAGTGTCCGCCTTATGGAGCATTCGTATGGAGCGGAACTCGTATGGTTGAAAAGCGACAGTCGCAAATGGCCGCCTTGGTTGAAGAACGACAATTGTGGGGAATATCTCGCTGCTTGATTTTGCAGCCCTGCGACTTACATCACGAAACCATCGAAACAGTCGTTGCGGCTATCCGGGAGTGACGCGGCACGTCCAACCTGATACTATAGTCGGATACAACTCAAGAACGCAGCGGTTTTCCCCCGTCAAAGGACCCCCCTTCCAGCCAATGGCGTCGGCTGATTCGCACGACCCTACTAGCGTGACAATGCAGGGAGCGGCGCCATAATGCAGAGAGGGGACTGTCTCCGACCATAGAGGTAAGGGATTATCCTCTTTCATCTACCACCACCCTGCTTTGTCACACTAGCAGGGTCATGAGGATCGGCCGACGCCATTGGCTGGAAGGAGGTCCCTTGGCGGGGAACAGCCGCTGCGTTCTTGAGTTGTATCCGACTATAATTATTTTTCGAAGAGATACCCTTCGGGGATGACGACTCGCAGGTTGCTATAGAGAGTGTTAACATCATCAGCGGCGAGCTGGTCCTTGGCATGAACTTTTCGAATTGGACACCACCGTAATGCTCGCTGTACCGCTTTGTATCCACCTGGTGGATACACCACCAGCACGGTGGATGTGGTGGCACCAAGTGCCCGTAACAGCCCAGCAAACAATATGGCGACGCCCAGGTGTGAAAGGTCTTTGCCATTCGTCATTGTGATCACGCCATTGGCTATGCGCCGAGAAGCATTGACAGGGAGACGACCACCTACTGTCGTCGTCCATCTCGATGCGAAGGAAGAGTTCGTCCCCCAATTTGGCGCCGGCCACGTCCACCCCTTGCCTGTCCGTGATGCGCAGGCGCACGTTGGGGGACGGGGCCGTGGCATTCACCACTCCGGGCACCCTGCTCGCTGGGCCCACGCCGCTGAAAAAGAAAAGTCGGGGGAGGGTCTGAAAGATTGCGAACAATCCTACAAGGTTCATAAAAGGTGCTTCACCTCTCTACTCCCGTGTCAATATCACTTCAGCACCTTCGTACCAAGGTGCCTGCAAAGAAGGTGCTCGCGAAGGTGCTTGAAAGTTAACTGGGACACTCTGTACAAACCGACAAATCCACCGCTTATTCTGACCAAGTAGCTCTTGGTTTACATCAGTTTAGCTCGCCCTGCAAACCTCCTATCAGCTAAGTGCTGTATATTGCCGCGAACCTTTGTAGTGTTTTTTTTTTTCATTCTTCAAAGCTGCCGCCGCGCCGCTTTATCACTTCGTGGATGCAAGACGCGACCAGATTTATCTCGACGGATCGCTTCCAGGCGGAGCCGCTTCTACCTCGTTCCAGAATGTTCTAGTAACTTTGCACGCTTTATCTCGAAAGTTCGCTATCAGCTTTAAATTTAGCAAGGCCGAGAGCGGCGGGCATTCTGTTCGACGACCGCCGAGCACGCTTGTCGCTTCGCCGCCGCCGAGTGATTCAGTCCATTGTGGGCGCAAGTCATCCCAAATAAAGAATTCTATTTAGGCGCCATTTTCGCCTTCTTTCTGCTCTCTGGACTGCGGTCACCGCTTCTTGACAATATCAAGAACTGGTTGGTGGCACTCATCGCCGCGGTTACGTGTGGGCTGATTTGAAACACTTTTAACTACTCGGGCGTGGAATCACGGCGCGCAGGAGACAGAGCATATATACCATAATGCTGCATGCAAGCTCACCCCACGAGGACCTTGTAGGTGTTGGTGACGGTGCGATTGCCGGTGTCGAAGATGCAGAACAGCTTGACGATCCTGTCGCCTTTCTGCTGTATGACCGGGTGCTGCTGGATCACTATCGTGCTCGTGAACCGGCCGCGGTCCTGCGCAGAGCAGCGGTGCTCGGCAGAGCCTCTTCGTGGCACGTATATAATCCACGCGGTCGTACGAGCCAATGACGGAGGCATTGCGTAAGGTTTAGGGTCACAAAGGCCTCTCGGGTTAGGGTATGGGTGACAGGGGCGGATCCCTGTTAAACATAGCCTCCCCAAAATACGATCATCTTCACAGAAACAGCACACAGAGATCCCACTGTTATGAACCATCATCGCAAACGGAGACTGAGGACAGCTTCTTGCAGCTTAAGTTCTTTTTAAAAATAGACGTTGAAGCTCTTTCTGGAAACGTTGGTGTTCGTCCCCCCAGAAAAGGCTAATTTATTTCTGAGGAAACATGAATTTAAAATTTCCCTCAGCGCTCGGTTGAAACTATAGTGACGTCAAGACGGAAAAAGACTCCGAGATCATCGATGGAAATCACTTAGGCTGTAGCCTAGCCTCAGGGATCCTCGCGGGGAAATCCGCATCTTATTTTGTTCAGCTACAGTCAAGTGAAACACTTTTTACGGTGGATTGTTTTACACTGAATTACAGTTACGCCTGTATTTACCTTTTGGCGTTTCCTGGCTTTTAAATTGAAGCTCCGCTATCAATGAAAGCGTATTTGTTATTAGAACGTGGTAATCTAATGATTCATGTGAGCTTAAATTTGAACTGAGTGTCTCTTTAAAACTGGACACATCTCAACTCCAGGTCTTGACAAAAAAAAAAGCGGACTACTCAAAATTAAGGGTCATGGTGTTTGTCTGACCAGCATCTAGACGCCACAATGCTTTATGAGTAGCCTCCTGTATATTTTTTTCAGGGCTTCGGCATGATATATGTCTATCATATCTAAAATAACACTGGTAGCGGAGGCGAATGTTGCGACGTTCGGCTGATTGCCAGCTATTACTATAGCCACTGAGGCCACAGCGTCAGAAATAACGTCCGACAAGGTAAAGTTGATGGTCAACCTCCATGGCTGTTGAGCAGTACACTGTTTTTCTTACATGGCGGGCGAAATTTCTTGCCCTACCTCGAATTATAGCAAGAAGTCTTGTCCTCTGGCACCAACCAGGGGTTAAAAAATAAATCCCAAAGTTTCGGAACCTTCCAACTCGTTCGCATCTTCAGGATGCTACGAAATGGTCGGCCCGCAGCAGACAGCATACCTTGCTTCTACACGTACACTCTAAACTTACGGAGTTCAGAGATAGTATAAGCTGTCCTATAGCGCACTCTCTTATATAAGAGACAGCGCGCTAGATGACAGCTTACTCCCTGTTTACACCTATACAGGTGCAGTCGTGTTGAGGGTGTCGCCACGTGGCGGAGGCCATTAACTTAGGCGGAGGGCAGAGGCCCCGGGCGCCTGACGGCTGCCTGCTACGTGCTGACCATTCAGTCGCCCCTTGAGGATGGGACCGTGTTGATTCCGAAACTTTGGTTTATGGTTTATGGGTGTTTTACGTCCCAAACCGACTCAGGCTATGAGGTAGGACGTAGTGAAGGGCTCCGGGAATTTCGACCACCTGGGGTTCTTTAACGTGCACTGACATCGCACAGCACACGGGCCTCTAGAATTTCACCTCCATCGAAATTATACCGCCGCGGCCGGGATCGAACCCGCGTCTTTCCTGCCAGCAGCCGAGCGCCACAACCACTCAGCCACCGCGGCGGCTCGATTCCGAAACTTTGGGATTTGTTCTGAACCTTAGGGTGGGGCCAGATTATTGTCCGCGTTACAATCCCAATCGGACGGACTTCCGTCAAAGATCCTCACGCTCACCGTTTGGAGCAGTACGGCCTAGCTCAGCTTGCGCATCGCACTGCAATCTGATGCGCACTGTATGCAAACGAGTTCAGAATGAGAGAGACGCACGTCCTCGGAGACACCGCAGTGGCGATCCATGAGGCCCATGACGAGGGTGGTCTCCCGGGAACCGCGGCCCTGGACGTCGCAGCCGGCGGTCTCCTCCCGCGGGTAGATCCTGCCTCCGAACGGGTCCTTGGTGTGCAGAGTCAGCGACATCGACTCCCGCGTGCACGACAGCTGCACGGCTGCGACGTCGTGGAGAGATAGCTTCGTCAAACTCTCCATAAGAGCGCAGGGGTGCGGCGGCTATAGCGCAGTTCCTGTAGTCTGTAGCCGCGTATGTCTATAGGCTGCAGCCTGTAGAAACTGCGCTGTAATATACCAGGTATTAGAGAGAAGCCTGCCACTGATTTTAAAACTAGGCTTTTCGACGTGTAAAGATGACTTCGAGGGCATAGTAATAGTTTGCGAACGTCAGAAAACAGATGAATATTGTTAGCTAGTAAGCTGGTCAAGAAAATTCGAATAGCTAACTTTCCAACTATTACATATAGGCGCCTTGTTGTACTTAGGCAGTTGTAGCGGGCCATTGCTAATATGGCAGAAACAGTTTTTGGAATTTCGAAAACGTGGTTACCCTGGGCGCTGTTTGATAAATTTTGATTTGATTTGATTTGATTTGACTTGTTACTCAAGAAAGATTAATAGAAAGCAAGTGCGCGCGAGAGTATAAGTCTGAAGCTTCTTCTCGGCGACCCAATTCGCTGCAGCGCTGGAGGCCATCCTGGACACCGCTCCCGTCCCAGGGGCGTACCTCTAGCGCCTGCTTCATCCCCGTCGCTACTTACCGCCAAAGTGCAAGACATCATCATCATCACCGCCATCATCAGCCTGACTACGCCCACTGCAAGGCAAAGGCCTCTCCCATGCCCCTCCAATTAACCCTGTCCTCTGCCAGCTGCGGCCACCGTATCCCTGCAAACTCCTTAATGTAATCCGCCCACCTAACTTTCTTCCGCCCCCTGCTACGCTTGCCTTCTCTTGGAATCCACTCCGTTACCCTTAAGGACCATCGCTTATCTTGCCTTCGCATTACATGCCCTGCCCAAGCCCATGTCTTCCTCTAGAAGGTTGTGCAAGGCATGATGACTTAAGTGGATATTCTGACGTTCGTTTACAATTCCTTAGTGTACATTGATTTTTTGACTCATCCCAATAACAGCATCCGAAGTTTCTGACAGCCTGTAAGGTCACCGTCAACGACACATGCCCGGAAAGAGACGACTGCGAGAAGCGTGCGCGTATTTTGTATATACGCACGTTCGGGGCAGGCGGGCCTCTGGTAGTATCCCACCCCCGGCGTCATGCGCAGCGCGAACCCTCCGAGGCTGACGGTGTCGTCGCCGGACATGGCGCAGATGCCCGAGGCCGCCGCGAAGCTGTAGCTGCGGCAGGCGAACTCGCGGCTCGTCTCGCACAGCGAGCGACACTGGTCGGCGCTGAAGGCGCTGCGCACCTGGTCGGGCCGCCGCAGGTCCACGTCCTTGTGGAGCTCGAAGTCGCAGCTCAGACCGGCCGAGGACGCTGCGAAACGGCGTTTAGCTCTAAGGTTTAGAATTGCAAAGCGCTCTTTTGGTTGCATTTTAAAGGGAAACTGAGGACAACACCATAGAGGAGGAGGTGGAGGAGGAGGATGAAAGACGTTAATGAATACAGGAGAGGTCTGCCTGGAGCATGCTAGTCCAGGTGAGGGTGAAAAAAGAGAAGAGGGTGAAAAAGAGAGGAAAATGGAAAAAAAGAAAGGGTGAAAAGATAAATCATCCGTACTCAACACTCACAAACTCACACGATTATCAATGGGTGTCCTCCAAACCCGTGTCCCTAAGAAAAACTAATAGTACATTTGTCCCTGGCGCAGCCGAAGCCGCATCACTCCGGGGTCCAAGAAAATGCTCCAGGTGCACGGGGCTGTGTTGACGGAGTCCTAAAGCACTTAACAGTACCTTGCCATGGCTATTAAAGATTTGGCAGCGGCAGATCAAGTGTTGAAGATCCTCGCGCACGCCACATGTCGGGCACAGAGGGCTACTTGGTGCACCAATTTTATCATGATATAATTTTTGTTCCTAACGTGTGGGCATGGCGAGAAGACAAAGCCTCTATCCTGAGTCGATTCCTTTTAACTGTGATGCCTCCGTCTTCCGAGCCAGAATAATATCACTATTCGATTCCGATCATAATTTTATTTTATTTTTGCTGCTATCCATCGTCGAACAGAACGAAATACAAGCCCCCGCTATTAATGAGTTCGACTGAGGATTCAGAGCTGTGTGGCTATGGTGCACCACGCTCATCTTACCGGGCAGGCAGAGGTTCTCGAAGTAGTGCACGTGCGGTCCCTGCGCCGGACCGAAGGCGCCCGGCTGGGACCGCCGGTCCTGCGAGCTGAGGCGGCACTCCCTGGCGCGGGCGTCGAACTCCCCCGAGCGACAAGGGAAGGAAGCCTCGTGCAGGCAGAGCTCCTGACAGCGCTGGCAAGTGGGCACTCCGGACACCACCCGGTCGTCGAAACCGCGCAGCTCCTTGTCGGGGACGCGCTCCATCACCCAGTCCTTGTCGCACGCCGGACCTGGTGGCATGCACAGAGAATGTGGCTCAGAGACAACAATTACCAGTATTCAGTGTCATAACTTGGTGCGGAGAGAACTTTATAGCCCCGAGTATCTGCAAGTGCAGCGGCTTACGTTAGGAACTCTAGGAGGAAAAAACATTGCGTGGTCCCGCATTGGAAGGCACGAGCTGACGTGTGCTGTTCTTACGTGCTCACGAGCGGGCCGCAGAAATCTGGAGGCTGAAGACTCGAGCTCACTGCTTCTAGTACAGAACCACAGAAAGTTGTCCCCGAGCGTGGGCACACGCTGGTGCCGTGCAGTTAAAGGGACCACCATTAAGAAATTACTCCAATTACTGCAATGAGTAATTACTCCCTTATTACAAATCTACTCCACCTTGGGGGGCTCCCCTATGCATTTGACCGCCACTGTAGTTCCTTCCGGGACACCCACCGTGGACGCACATCTTGGCGAAGTAGTTTGAGCGGTCCGAGGCCGGCACCAGCGGCGACTGGTCGGCGGACCCGAGCGCGTTGGCCACGTCCTCGTCGTCCATCGCGGTGGCCGCGAAGCACGCGTTGTGCTCGTAGTTGACCACCACGCCCAGGCAGCGGGGCGACGCCTGGCAG
Organism: Amblyomma americanum; assembly: GCA_030143305.2. Lineage (NCBI taxonomy): Eukaryota > Metazoa > Arthropoda > Arachnida > Ixodida > Ixodidae > Amblyomma > Amblyomma americanum. Next base: position 94,579 of record JARKHS020027276.1, on the reverse strand, counting down.
CGCCGCAGGCAATCGAGGGTCACGGCGCCCCTCGAGCGGAAGTCCTCGCGCGGGGCGAACATGGGCGACAGGCGCCGGGAGCCGGGCTTCATGGCCACGGTCTTCTCGAACGTGACCGTGTCCTCACCCTGAGGACACTGCTCGTTCCTCGAGTGCACTGAAAAAGACGGCAGTCGCAGAGCGCTGTGCAGGTCCTGAACGTCGGCTGCGCGAAATGTGGCACTGAAATCGGCGATCTCTGAAAACACACAAGGCGCTGCCGTCAGCGATTTTGTATGTCGTCAGTTATCGCTCTGCCTGTGCTCTGTTTTATTGTTCTGCCAGTGTGAAGTGCGACAACCAGCCACATACCGTTGCCCTGACGGATCAGAGATTAGCTCCGCCGTCAAGCCACCCCAAAATCCGCCTCGTGTGGTAGAAGCCCAACTTGTGGCCCTTTTTTCATCTGCTCAAGGTGGGGTCAAAGACCCCTTTCCCAAGCACTTCACCCTAAAGAAGCCGAGCACCAGACCAGGGGAAAGCTTGTACCCATTGTATCACCGGTTGGTACCCGGCGGCACTGTTGAAGATCTCAGTAGCGTCTATAGGCTTACCAATGCCATTTCACTTTTGCACTTAAAGAAGTTTCAAGCTTTGTCTTAGCGTGCGTGACGTCATATGTCGCCGCATGGACGCTGCTCGGTATCAGATATCTCTATATAACATTCTTTTCCCGGTATACTTTCGTGTTAGATGCATTCTCGTGGAGGTTTTGTTGTGTACACGCATATTTTGCCTTCCGCTCTGTGGAAAGTGTTCGTATAGCTGCGCAGAACCGGTCACGAGAGATATCTGTGGACCTTTGAAGGAGAATTTCTATTCTTTACTGCCGAGTGTTGGCCATAACAGTATCTTGAGTCTCTTGCGGGAAGCGCAATATTAGTTCCTGGTACTACTTCAGACTTGCTGGTCTCCCAGGCCGCTGGCTAGTCTTTCGGAAGCTTTCTCTCCCTGTGAAAGTAATGTGAGTCAAGTGGCGCCCTCTCTCTCACCTGCCGGCTTGTCCCAGAACTGGACGTCCCTCAGTGTGGGCAGTTCCCTGGCTTGAGGGTCCGCCATGGTGCCGACGTTGAGGAGGAGGAGGACACCAGCAGTCCAGGCGGTCAGGGCCAGCCCGCCGGTCCCCGAGCGCATGTCCCTTGTCCTGCACCCCACTGCCGTTATTCCGGGTTCAAAGAAAAGCGGAACGTGCCGCACTTGATTTTTCCAAACTATGGCTACCTTGCACAAAAGTCGACAGAAGCTTCGCACATGGGGACATTCACCGGTGCAATACCCGCGAACATGCGAGTCCATTAGTGCGTACGAGGCTTACGTGAATGGCATCATTTTATAGCAAAGGTGCCAATGTGTTTAGTACAGCGGAAAGAGGCCAGATAGATGGCGCCTCAGGATTGAGTTCAAGGTTATAAACTTTCAGTGTGCGCCGTGTGTACCTGTCTGCATTGGCCTGCGGACACGTGGAAAAGTGATCTTCCTTTCCTCTCCCCTTTCTATCTCTCCCTCCATTTCCCTTTCCACGTGCCGGGTAGCATACGGGGCGTCGCCAGGTTAATTGTCCTGCCTCACCGTCAATCTTACTCTCTCTCTCTCTCTTAAGCATTCCATAATTCGTGGCAACAAAGCTGTGACAGCGCACTGAACTTTTGAGAAAAGCCGTGCATACTATTCCCAACTTTAAGCATGTCAATGTCGTTTCATTTTTCTCCTATCCCCATGCGTAATGCAAAAAAAAAATGTAGAGTGTGGTAGTTATAGTCCGCCATTAGTAACCATCTCCAAGCAAGATCACCGATCATGCCGCATTTCGTTATTTTGTCTGTGAGCACAGAGTCACGAGTTGGCAGGTCCGTAGGGATACTTGCCATTCAGCATAAAAAAAACTGAATTTTAAATATAAAAAATGTCGGGAAAATCATAGTACTTGTTTCCACCTCATTCTCGACTTTTATGAACAGGTAAGGTCACTATGAATGGGTGCACATTATGGGCTTTCAACCAGTTCAAACGCAGGTTAATGACGTCCTGGTCTAAATCAAGCGGAAGAAATGGCTTTGGGCAGGGCATGTGATGCGAAGGCAAGATAACCGCTGGCCCTTAAGGGTAACGGAGTGGATTCCAATAGAAGGCAAGCGTAGCAGGGGCCGGCAGAAGGTTAGGTGGGCGCATGAGATTAAGAAGTTTGCGGGCATAGGGTGGACGCAGATGGCAAAGGACAGGGCTAATTGGAGAGACATGGGAGAGGCCTTTGTCCTGCAGAGGGCGTAGTCAGGCTGGTGATGATGGTGATGATGATGAACCAGTTATAAGTCTAAATACGAGAGACAAGCACACTACTTCCTGTTTTCTTTCTGTTTTCTGGACATATGTACTAAACCATCAGACAGTTTCAGCTTCAGTGCAGGAACATCAGGATTTGTTCTGGTGTGTTAACTCTTCGTTCTCTTTTATACTGGAGCTAACTGTACCTTGAGCAAACAGTTTAGACAGACGCAATCTTCGTCATGCCCTGTTAGAACGATCAACACGTCGCTCGCATCATTGTAAAGAGTGACTACTTTGTTGACAATACTGAATCAGTCCGTTGCTAATAGTCGCGCTTGAGGTCCCTTTGCACGTCTACGGCTGCCGGGACGGAAGCTATGTACGCGTCGATTGATCTGTCCACGCTACCCACCATCGAAACAGCCCGCCTGGATAGTCAGTGCCTGACCCAAATGATCGCCAGTCAGGAACAAAAAGACGCTCACAGCGACGCCACGAAGCTCTCCGCCCATCTACACGGGTCCTGTCAACTTCTTGACGCCCCCAGCGCGCTGAGGGCGTGGTCGCCCTAACGTCCCCCGTTGCATCTGTCACAGCAGCGCTACAAAGACTCCGCTGCCCAGCGTAGTGCCTGTCTCGCGACGGACAGGTCGCGAACACGGTTGCCGACTTCCTGGTGGCGTTCGAGGACGGCTCCCACGGTGGGAGCACCCTGTGGGACCGCGGCAGCACCATCGCCGTCGCGATAATCACGACCACCGCACGCGTTGAGGGCATCGACTCCCCTGTGCTGAAATAGAAACTCTGGGCCGGCAACTGCATGCGCCGTGTAGTACGTTATGCGGACGGACCATTCTCGCTCGTCCATATGGTCCTATTCATACGCATATGCATTCTCCTCGCCGCTGTGGGGCACCACCGTCGTCCTCGCATTGTGCGCCCGGCTTTCTTGCCCAGCACCGCTTCATTTCTCTGCTTGTTCATTTACACGCCTCGCCGGCTTTTGGTGCACGCATGACGGACCACGTTATGACCGAATTGTCTTCTAGCCGGGGAAGGGGTTGTTGTCAACTCTCTCTCTCTCTCTATCTACCTCTCGCTGTAGCCCAGATTTTCATCTAATCTCCTTTTTTTTGTTTTTGTTGAGTCTTCTTGCTTCACTCACGCCAAAGTGGGCAATGGTCTCGCTCTTTTTTTTTACTCTCTTTTTTTTTTTACTCGGTCCAGTCCGATACGGAGACGAAACGGGATGTTGTACACACATGCACCGTGTTTTTTTCTTTGTTCTTTATGTTTACGGACGTTTACGGCTTCTTTTTTTTCTACCCCGCACCACCTTTTGTTGTGTAACGGCGTTCGCCCCCTCTCCCTCAGCGCCTCTTTTATTCCGAGTCACATATGCGGCGCCCGGTATATGGCCTACTTAACATCAGGGGGCTAACAAACCCCTTATAGAAGGAGGCGGGAGCGTGGTGAATTCTGCCGGCCTTTTTCGCATTTAAAGAGCAGCAAGGTCAGCAACGTCAACTTTTTCACGCCGGTTCGTCAGTCTCTTTCAAAGAGCGCTGGGATTTGTTTATCTCTCTTTACTTTTTTTCTTGCGCTTAATTTTCAACGCTCTGCTTTTGCGCCTCTCCGAAGCGGCGCTTTCGGAAGGAGACCCCCCGTGGTCGCAGCAAGGAATCCCGAAAGACGCTAGTTTATCTTTCCATGGCGGAGTACAACGGAGCTCGTACCGTTAGTGGTATAGTACTATATCAGTTAATGGTGGTAGTGGTAGCATCTTAATTACTATTAGTAGTAGTAGTACCAGTAGTAGTACTACAGAAGCAGCGGTAGTAGATGTAGTAGTACAATAGTAGTACTATAGTTGTAGTAGTAGTAGCAGTACTATAGTAGTACTATTGTAGTAGCATTAGCAGTATTACTATAGCAGTAGCAGCAGTAGTAGTACTATAGCAGTAGCAGTAGTAGTAGTAATAGAAGTAGTAGTACTACAGTGATTAGCGAAAACTTTGTTACAGCCTTCGTCAAAAGTTTAGAGCCCGGGAGGGGGGTGGGGGGGGGGGGGTTGCTTCTAAGCATCCGCGTAAGTCCTAACTTTCGGCGGTAAGGGGACAAGATTTTCAAGATAAATGTACTAACTCTGTGAAAACATGACGAGCCACATGGCACGACCGGGAAGCTAGCAAACCTGGGATATAAACTCTTGGAGAAGGCTTTTACGGACACTATCATGTTCATGGTACCACTATTCCACCGTGAGCTTTATTTTATTGAAAGGGAATCTAAAAGAGTGATATCGAGGATAGTTGCTTATTCAGTTGCTTCAGGCGCTCCACGTGAGTCGGCTCCATGGGTTCAAGCACCTTCCCGACATAAAACTGATGCCGATTGCAGGCGACGCTATCTTATCTGCCGCTAGGTCTGTACACAGGGCGACCAGTCTCTGAAATTTATTTCCTTCGTTTTTTCCAGGCTTATCGTAGGGTTAGCGCGCTGTCCAGTGCCCATGCCTCGCAAATACAGAACCAGTACTTTACAGCATAAAACTGAACGGCTACAAGGAACGAAAATGGGTGAAAGACGAAGACAAATCGTTCGATTTCTTGGCGTCGTTGGTGCGTAAAGAACTTCAGCGGCCGGACAGTGAATGAGTCGCACACTGTTACCTTTGTAAGAGTGTTGATTCGGCGCACATCACCTCTGCCTTCCGTCTTTCTTTTTATCTCTCTCGCTATTGAATGCCCTTTTATTACCAAGGCGAATTTCTCTGCAGTGAATAGGATTTAACCAGAAGGACAAAGCTGGTTCTAGTGCAATAGCTGACGTTATTTTTTTTCTTACTTCCACAGTACCGCTTACGTGGTTACGAAATTGAAGTACGCAACAGCCGGAGCATGCTAATTCATTTCTGCCGCGATTGAAAGGAAAGCTGTAGCAAGCTGTAGACAACGCTGCGTTAAGGATCAAAGTGCTGAGTTCTCCAAGCTTCTTCGCTGGATTTCACTCAGATTCGGTCATTATTCTACAGGTAGAATATGCAAACTTCGAACTGCTCTCGAGAACTGTTGTGGGCATGTCCTTGAGTGTTAATAACAGTTACGTGAACAGTCGCATGTTCGAGGGACCACGATGTGTGACGAGTGTAAGTCACAGCGTGTAGTGTTCCCCGTGCACCGCGAGTTGCGTTCGACATGTGGCAGAGTCGTTAACGTTAGATTGTTTAGCGTCAGAATGCTAAACGACACAAGAGCGGTCCAATCTTAGCTGAGATATAACTGGCTGTAATGCCTTTATGTACCATTTCAGTGAGTGTGTAGGTTGGAATATTAAGACAAACAGTAGGTTTCCTAACTACCGATCGAAACTTCTAATATGGCTTGTTGTTCAGGTATATACAAAAAAAATAACCGGCAGATACTGCACCGACTCATTGAAAGTGCTCATCCGTCTCCATCCGTTGTAATTCATCACTTCATTAAATTCGAATAGAATCGAAAGTTAATTCAAAATATATCGTACAAACAATTTTATGGTCAGGACAAGCTTCTTAGCCAATCGGACAGCTCGTAAAACATTGCAGAAAGATCAAAACATTATGCAGTCAGAGAACTTGTGTTTCAAAGAATAAAACACCAAAAACGGAAGTTTCCTATCAGGGATTGAAAATAAAATAAAATGCACTCATTAAAGAACAAAGCCGAAAACAATGTTCTTATTTTATTTGCCGTTTTACATCATGCTTCCATACCCCATAATGTTTTTTAGATTGTTAGAAATGGTGGAGACAGAGTAATTTCGGGCTTTCTTTTGATGGTTTGTTAACGTTCGCTGCTTAACCTACTTCTGTGTTGTTCATTATGTAACAGTTTTGTTCACCAGCGCCTGAAAACCATATGAATAATAACTTCTCGTCACAGCATAGTCAAATAGTTCAAAGATCTGAAGCATAGTACTGTGCTCTACCCGTCTGTCACCTTACTCAAATTATGTGCCATAAATTGTGCATGCTGCTGACAACATGATTCTTTTTACGATTACAATATTTGCAGTATGACGTAATCGCAATCACATATGCTATAATAGGTACTCTTATATGGGGGGGGGGGGATTATGGAGCTTAGTTCATTTATTTCAGAATGGCATTTTTTTTTCATGTGCTACACCATTTACTTGCGAACGTAGGAACAAATTAATAAGCCTTAACGATATAAAGCCATGCTTGTTTACGAGAACACCAGCGCTGTCTTTTGATAATTTTGATGATTTTGAAACTAAATCAACAAAGAAAGGAAAAAAATGAAAAATTAATTTCTCAAACGCTCTGACGCAGTGGAGAAAACACAATATTCCAGGTTGGAGCATCATATTTATGTTTAACGAATAGTGAATCTTAATACTAACAAAAAGGGTATAATTCTCACGTGCTGCCCTGTAAGAATATCGTGCCGCGTGAGAAATGTAACATTTTCATGCCTGTTATCGATTTTCGCGACCCAGATGGGGCGCAGTTTATCATACATGGCGGCGCTATACGGAGGGCTGCTTTTCAGGTAAACTGATACCGAAGCGCGCTTGTTTTTTTTTTTTCAATTTCACGGTAAGCCCTGTGCCCCACAACATCCCGCGCTTGTTCGTCGATAGTGAAAGTCTTGTGTGAACCCAGCAGTCTCGATTTCTCGACTGTACAATGGAATGAACGAGAGATAAAGAAGAAATCGCTGTTTGGCGTTCGAATCCATGCGAAACAACGCGCTTCGGATAGAATTTCAAACCCTCTACACTCTAAACACTATAGAGCACTCCCTTTTATGAAAGGGAATGCGCTTAAGGATAGCTTGCTCTCTTTTTAGTTTCATACAGTCACATCCGGGTTTAGATTGTATGACATCGGCATTGAAGCCTCTTGTGCAACGGGCAAAGGACAAAACTATAGAAGAACAATTTTCGGCCTTGAGCACTACAGGGAAGCAAAATCGAACTATTGTCAAGCTGCTTGCTCAGAAAAACGTCAGTTTGTCGCTCGAGTTTTCACTGATAAAGCAGCAAGCGCCCTTCTGCCTTTTCCGCGTTTATCTAATATGATTATCAAATTATACTCAAGCGTACAAGTGTAATGCGAGGATCGCCTTTTCCGGCGCGCTATTTCCATGGAGCAGTTAACCGCGATTTGTGAACAAAGTTTGTTATAAGCAATTGATACTACTAGCTTTTCGTTCGCGACTGCACCGACTCATTGAAAGTGCATTGAAAGTGCAGTGTGACTAGTAACTATACATTTTTTTAGTTACTTGGTAGTGCTTTATTAACTCCAGTCGTAGTTCTGTGCATTCCTCCTCTTGTCCCTCGTCTTTTTTTACCTTTTTTTTGCCTATGTACCAACTGACCCTTATCTCAGCTCTTTTACTTATCCTACCTTTCTTCTTGAGAGTGTACATAGAGTTTCTTACTATTAACTAGAGGGAGAGCTGGCGCCCCGTCTATGGGAGTTTGCATGGAGCTTCCTCGAGTCCACCTGTACCACCATGGGCGCTCTAAGCAGCATGGGGCGGAGAGCTACCGACTGCAGAACCACAACTTATAACCAAAAAATAATGAAAAAACAAACGTTGTTCGATAATTAATAATGTCCTATCATTCAATATCCTGTCTATAAATCGCAACAAACGAGCAGAAAAGCATGTAAATGCAAAGTTTGCTCATAATAGCGATGGCTTGCTATCCTATTGGCCAAGTATTTCAGACCACAAAAGCCAATATTTCGTGCTTAACAGGCGTACTTTTAAAAATAAATACGTTTTTGAAAAAAAATGTTGTCGCTTCAACATTTTAAAAATTTTTTGCACAGCATTTCGGAAAACAAAAACCTTTTATTGGCGTCGTGTGCTGTTGCGTTTTCGCTACTGTGGCTTTTGCACACTATTTTTTCGCCGAAGTCGTCTGCGCGCGGAGCGCGCCGTGAATACGGAATGGGACATCTCTGTAACGCCACTCTGCGCTCCTGAAAAAAACCTACTGTCCCGCACCAAGTAGCTCATCATCCCATGATGCTTTGCGCGCCCATAGAGGTTCAGGTGCAGCGCCGCCAGCTTTCCCTCTAGTTAATAGTAAGAAACCCTATGAGAGTGTAGTTCTAGATCTACGGAAGAGTCATTTCTCTTGCGCGGGACTTAGCTGTGGGACTGATCGCTATGATGACGATACTGACAGCTTCGAACACGTTACAGTCTCGCAAGCACATACGCGTGTTGCCCGTGCTGCCGACTAGCGGCAAGCGAGGAGGACACGGTGGACGTCCCGCAAGTGCGAGCTTGGTCCATATATCGTCCATCTCTCGGCGGTCTTCAATTTTCGCAACGCTCAAACTGGGCCAGAGGATGTCCTGCGGACGGCCCTTGTGCCGGGCAGAGCAAACATCGCTCTGCGGCAGACACGCATCGCTCGTTGCGACAGCGCTCGAGTTCTTTTTCTATCTCACTCGTTTCGTTGTTGAAACATGCCCTTTGTTCGACGTTTCTCTGTTTTTTTTTTGTGTGTGCTTCACGATATAACAAGCGTGCCTGCATTTAATTCACTGCCTGCCTCTTCCATTCGGCCGCTCCTGTTTTGAGAGCACTCTTTGTGAGTTCTTTGCCGCGCCGTCGCGTGCGGAGGAGGGGTTCATGACCTTCGCTTTACGAACCTGCGTTGAGCGGTTTCTTTGAGGAAGGTTTGTTGTTATTCGAGTTCGCACAGTTCCAACGTTAAGGCCTGGGGCCTTGCTTTCTGACTGGAAACCCAACAATGGTCAAGTCTATTATGATCAGGGAAAAAGCTGTGTGTATGGTATACAGTCGGATACAACTCAAAAACGAAGCGGCTATTCCCCGTCAAAGTATCCCTTCCAGTCAATGGCGTCGGCCGATTCTCACGAGCCTGCTAGCGTGACAATGCAGGGAGTGGCAGATGAAAGAGAATAGTCCCCTCCCTGCTTTGTCACACTAGCAGGGTCATACAAAACGGCCGACGCCCTTGGCTGGAAGGGGGTCCTTTGACGGGGAAAAACCGCTGCGTTCTTGAGTTGTATCCGACTATAGACTAAACAAGTGCATTAAGGTGCCAGGTGTAGAGACAGTTACAACTACCTCGAAGAGTCACAAGCTTGAAGAGTATTTCAAACCTTTTGCTCAGTGGATGTTACGGCACCTTGCAGTCATGGTGGCAGCAGTACGTTGCAACAAGTCGAACAAGGCGTTTTTGCATCAATTCGTTCGGCTTGGTCGACGCCGGGAATATAGCGATGCTTAGACATTTGGACAAAAGACTTACGTACGTGAAACAAAGGTGCTACCTGGAGGAATGCATTTCTGAAGTGCTCTGTAGATAATGTGAGGCGAGGGGCTTGTGGTCATGGAGGGTGACACTTCGTTTCAGCATCAATTTCGTAATGTGAAAGCAAGGACAATTCTGATTATACACATACTATATATGCTGGGACATGTTGATATGATGAAAACTATACAACAATGTGTGCATCCTGCATTCTAATAGTACATTAGCAAGGTTGGCAGTCTCGTATATGAGCGCAGTGCGATTCCATACAAATCGTTCATCGTGATCGGGAACGCTGCCAACAACGCGATTGCATCCGATGCTTGCGCATTTACCACATGTAGGCGGCCATGATTGGCTCTGCGTGACTATACTTTGCTTTCGTCTTCACCCACTTGATTAACATTCTTGCCAATCCTACGGACTATTTATGCGTTCGTCGTATTAAACTCCTCATGCAGGCTTGTTCTCTGGATACACGGCCGCGTTTTATATGCGGGACTTCTTGAATTTGCCTCTTGTTATCGGTTTGCCTGTAGCCCCGCCCCTCATGTAAGTGGCCACTTCGGACCTCTGAGGAGGTAAATAAAGTTAAATTAATGCCATGTTCTAGCGGGAACTGGTAGAAAGTATTGGTCTCCGTCAGGGGTGATGTGGGGTGGTGATTTGGACAGACGAAGCAATGCAGTGTCTCAATAAAGGTGTACACCTGTACCCCGCCGTGAGTGGGAGGAGGGGAAGAGAAATGGTTTAGATCGAAAAATGCGCCATAGTAGAGGTCTTCGGACTAATTTAGACCTCCTGGGGTTTCCAACATGCACTGGAACCACACAGCACACTTTAAGAATTGAATCTTTGGCGCCATATGCTGCGTCTAAGAGACAATAAATAACCGAAGGCCACTAGAGAAAAGGAGTGGTATACGTTGATAAGGGAACGGGGAGCGCAGCAGTTATAATCAGGTGTAGTGAAGAGAATACAAAAAAAGTCACTGAGCGAAAGCGGTTGGCACCGCAGGACATCCCAAAGGAAAACTTCTCGTAATAATCCTCACCAATACGCTTATCGAGAGATAACGTGAACCCAACACGCACCTGGCCGCCGGCTATACCACGTCGACGTCAATCCAGTCCTGGAAGGGATGGTCCGTCAGTACTGTCTCTGGACATCCGGACCTCTCGACCCATCGCAGGCACACACACGCCCAACCGCCGCTGTCACTGTCGCCACTCTTTACCACGGCAGTCGTCTCGGGCGTCAGCGCAGTCTCTCGTCCGCACACCTCCCTCGTTGCCCATCAACTGTGAGCCACGTGACGAGTGGTTTCATTTTTGGGAGGCCCGTCGGACAGCTCCGTTGTTGTGGCGCCCCCTCCGCAGCTCCCCTTCTCTCCTTTCTGGTTCCCTCCCCCTACTTCCATTAACCGCCTTCTCCTCGCACGTATTCGTTTATAACCGCGCTTGTAGCACGCCTCGCGGCGTACAGACGTCACGCTACGCTTGCCGCGTCCCGTGAATGGGGCGTCCCCGCCGACGACGGGCCGAGAGGGGGGACAACGGTAAAACGGGAGAGGAGGCGGAGAGGTGGTGGGAACCATATTCGAAACCGGGAAAGTGGACCGGCGGACGATGGGGCCAACCTATTTGATATGCGAGCAAGATGGGGACGCCAATTTGGTCGCCGCCGCTGGTCCGTATACCTGGCTCCCACCAGCAGTCCGTAATGAAACGGCGCCGTTACAGCAGCAGGGCCGCGCTATATAGCCATTGTTATTGTTGTTGAAGCCATATTCACCGTTTGCGGTCTCTGGCGTCATCCCGCTAGTGTCTCTTTGTTAAGCGCACGTGACGTTTATTTGGCGATAAATGGACCAAACGTGGTATTACAGTCTAACCTCGTTATAACGAAACGGTCTATGACGAAATAATCGATATAACGAAGGAATGACGATTACCCTTGGAAGCTCGGTCAACACGGGCTATAACGAAGTAATCGCCGGGCTCCTTTAACTTCATTACAGCGAGATTCAACTCGAGCTTTGTTATAACGAGGTTGGAACGAACGAAACGGTTTACAACGAATAAATGGATATAGCGAAGGAATGACGATTCCCCTTGCAAGCTCGCGGGCAACACAGGCTATACCGAACCTCGGCTATAGCGAAGTAATTGCCGGGCCCTTCCAAATTCGTCATAACGAGCGGGGGGGGGGGGGGGGGGTTGGAAAGGATCAACAAATTAACTATTATGCATGGGTTCGCTGCGATTGCACCCTGACATGTTTTTTTTAGGTTGCATGGCCATACAGTCGTAATGCTACGCATACACTAAGCGTTCAACTTCGTTCGCCAACTAGCAATGCGTTTTTGTGGCCGATGGGTTCAATCCCCCCACCTTCGGAAGAAACGTTTCCTTTGCTGATGACGCCATTGCCTGTTTTGTGGACCAGTTTTTTTAGACGCCGCCATCGACGGCGGGTTTTGTTGCTGACGGGCCATGTAAGGCTTTCGCCTGATAGTGTCTGCTTCGAAGAAACAGACATAACAAAAAACCTAAGCGTTCTTCAGAAATGAAATCGCGTGGTTGTTGGTAAAGCTTGTCTAAATTTACAGTACCAATTTTTTATCGTCCTACTTAAATAATTAGTCGAGATAAATTAACTTTTTAAATATATCTTTAAACGTTCGGGCGTCATTAGGAAATTTGTGGAGCTCCACAAATATTGTCCAAAGTAGACATTTACAACGAGATAGACTTAGCGTGGACGCTTTAATTCGGGAGAAACGAAATCCCGCGGAGTTTAAAAAACACCACGTGACAGCGCGCTCCGCGCGCCCGAACGCGCCGCGATTACAGCGCCCTCATCCGTGCCTTGTAACAAAACATCGCTCGCTTCGCGCCTTTTGTGCTGCACACGACAGAGCTTCGGTTGTACGTTGGTTCCAAGGCAAGCGACAGTGGGTTCGGGCGGCAGTTGAAAGAAAGCCGGGTCCTGTTTCTGCGGCGATAATTGCGCTCTCACGGTAGCAGATTGTAGAATGCGTCGACAGCCGCCGCCGGTAACGTCAGAGCCGAGCAAAGATAGAAGCCCTTTCTCGTAAGCGAAGAGAAGGCGCGGCGCTGGCGATGTGTTTACAAATCACGGATGAGAGCGCTGTAATCGCGGCGCATTCTGGCGCACGGACCGCGCTGTCATGCGGTACTTTTTAAACTCCGCGGGCTTTAGTTTTTCCCGAATAAAAACGGCCACGCTAAGGCTGTCTCGTTGGAAGTGCCTGGGTTGGGCAGTTATTTGTGGAGCTCCACAACTTTCCTATTGACGCCTGTACGTTTCAAGCTATATTTAAAGAAATATTTAATTTATCTCGAATAATTATTCAAGTAAAACGAGCAAGAAAATTGTACTGGAACTTTAGGCAAACCCTAACAGCATCTACGCGATTTCAGCTCCGAAGAACGCTTGTTTATTTTTAATATCTTGGTCCAAGTTAGGTGGGACCCCCTGTATATAAAAAAAACGTAAACGGATTCTCTCACATTTAAACACATGGAAGAGCACCTTTAAGCGCCTCTTACTGCTCGCAGCAACCAAACTAACTCATAGAAACACCCATTCTGATGACGGAGGCTCTAGAGTTTGTCTGCTTCAGAAACTTGATAATTGCTTTTCATTTTTCATATTGGCCGGCACAGAGCCAATAGTTCGAAAAGGATCTGGAAATATTTCAGTGATGTTAGTCCGGACTCAAATCATCATATCCGTAAAGTTTGAAAAAAATGCGTCACACAATTTCCACTCCTCTTCCCATGAGGATACAGCCAAAATAGCCGTATTTGGTTGGAAACCATTCGCGTCGCTACTGAAACCGTTCTATTTGAATAGCTATTCGCTTTTCATTCGGCTCTAACTTAAAATCCACCGTTTGGATGCCTCTACTAGAAACACCTGATCGAAAATACGCGCATAGAAACCATCATCGAAAGTTGACGCGCAACCCGCCGCGGTGGCTCAGTGCTTAGGGCGCTCGGCTACTGATCCGGAGTTCCCGGGTTCGAACACGACCGCGGCGGCTGCGTTTTTATGGAGGCGAAACGCTAAGGCGCCCGTGTGCTGTGCGATGTCAGTGCATGTTAAAGATCCCCAGGTGGTCGAAATTATTCCGGAGCCTTCCACTACGGCACCTATTTCTTCCTTTCACTCCCTCCTTTATCCCTTCTCTTACGGCGCGATTCAGGTGTCCAACGATATATGAGACAGATACTGCGCCATTTCCTTTCCCCCCAAAACCAGTCGTTATTATTATTATTGTTGTTGTTGTTGGCGTGCAGATGTTCGCTTCAGACGCTGTGTACTGTTCTAGATAGAGCGATGAGCATGTGGAACCTTTCTTTCTGAATGAATGGCCTCCCGACGACCAAACATTCCTTCGTTCACGTGCCGGAACTAGCCTTCCCGAGAAAGAGCCCCCATGAGGTAATCGCGTGATACAGGGGGCGAGGCCCATGTTGTCGTTACAGTGGGCGTTCTCACAGGAAGAGGGCGTAATGCAATATTCGCTACTATTTCTTTTCACCCCGCATGACGGAGAAAATGCTCACTTATCGCTATATCTTTGTTGTTGCTGTTGAAGGTTAGCTTCTATCAGCTTTCGAGCAACATTCTTGCGGATATTGGCTGACCAGAGCCAATAACGGTGCTTTATCGCTCAGAGATTCTCGGTCATTATCAGACCGTTCTTGGGTGCTGTCCGTGAAGTCGAGCCGAAATTGGACAGCGTCGCAAGCGGCTGCCGACAGATATGACCGGTCGTTTATAACGTCGATTTGGTTGTTGTTGTGCACTGTTTTGTTTGTACACAGATCTAACACAAGTTTGAGTGCTTTTAATCGCCATGCCAACAGGATGGCTGTTTCCGAAGGCTTGTTTTCGAGGTGTCTAAGAAGATGCTTGTTCTACACAGCGCATAGATTTGTTCGCGTTGCGCTCGACGAATTCATTCCCTTGCTTTCGAGCCTTTATTTCATTTTCCTTTGCCTGGGCCAAGGAAATAGCTCCATGGTGCGCCTGGCCCAAGAGCGCTTTTTTCTGCTTTAGTTTTTAGCTTCTATAGCGCGAAGTACCAACGGTGTGACGTCATCTTTCTGGAGGCGTGGACACAGCCACCTACTCGAGCTGACGTTGGTCACTAAATATTGGGAATACTGGGTAAATGTCAGTGTGGGAGTTAGTGCAAGGCTGGCATGACCACGAAAGTGGTGTTCGTGTGCGCATGCGTTCTTGTATGCGCGCCTACGACCCGTTAGCTAATTTAATTATTGGTCGTGTAAGGAAAGGTAAGGGACGAGCTTCTTGAGATCAGCGAGCTTCAAAGTGGCGGTAGCGCTTCACTGATTGATTGATTAATTGATTGGTTGTGTTATGGGGGCTTAACGTCCCAAAGCGACTCAGGCTATGAGAGACGCCGTAGTGAAGGGCTCCGGAAATTTCTACCACCTGGGGTTCTTTAACGTGCACTGACATCGCACAGTACGCGGGCCTCTAGAATTTCGCCTCCATCGAAATTCAGCGGCCACGGCCGGGATTGAACCCGCGTCTTTCGGGTCAGCAGCCGAACGCCATAACCACTGAGCCACCGCGGCGGTGATTTATTTATTTATTTGTTAATTTTCATGAGCTAAAGCTAAATGCATTGATTTGCTAAACCCAGCACTCATTCCACATTCGGCTTCAGGTAACGGTAGTTGGTGCACTCATTAGAGAGCTGGCGAGAGCTGCAGTCGTTAGCGCAGCAAGTCCCGTGTTTTCTTCCGCGGGACTTGTTTTGTGCAGATGCCGGTGCAAAATATCCCCGAGGACACGTCGGTCGCTGCCCTGTAACCGTGAGCACGCCAATGCCTTACCGATGAGCGACGAGCCAATGTCCTGGCTTTCGAGTTGTAGCGACTGCTTTGTCGCGCCCATCAATCAGCTCCCCTGGGGACAGCGATGGGTGCACGGCGCTGTGCGAAACGCGGACAGCCGTGCAAGCACGTCGCGCTCTTGATTTTGACATTGGCTCTTTGCTCAGCGCAGCGATAGAAGAAAGAAAAAAAAGCAGACACACCTTTAAGAGGGAGGGAGAGAGAGAAACTTTATTTGGTTCATTAAGGGTTTAGCGTTCGGTCTTCGTCTGCATCGCTGCAGACTGTTGACCTTCAAAGCGCGGTTGGGCCCCTAGTCCAGGGCTCCACTGAGTCGCGCTGCTTCGCTTGCGTGCTGCACCATTGCCCAATGGTCGAAGATAACGCTTCCCATGAATAGGTTTCGTCACCGGTTACAACTTCCACTGCCAATGCTTTCTGTCGCAGACGTAACGGTAGCATGCGCTCAATCGACACGATAACCAGCGAGGGAAAGGGGAGCTTCAGTGTGACACTGAGATATCACATAACTTGCACACTTGTGAAATCTTGTGCTGTGCGGCGAAATGTGGGCGTCGTACATGCAGCCTTTGGAAAGTGCGCCTGAAATTGTCACGAATTTTGTTTAGACAGGATTTGGGACTTGCATTTCGCTTTCTGCAAACGCCGCGGTAGCTTATGTTGGTCAGGTATCGCTGTTACTGTTTGGTTTTTGACGTCTAAGCTTTTGTTTTTGTATATTGTGGTCCTCGCCGAAGTCAGGCAATGAAAAAAAAAAGCGGCGGCCCAGTGGTTACGGCGCTCGGCTGCTGACAAGAAAGACGCGGGTTCGATTCCGGCCGCGGCGGTCGAATTTCGATGGAGGTGAAGTTCTGGAGGCCCGTGTACAGTGCGATGTAAGTGCACGTTAAAGAACCCCAGGTGGTCGAAATTTCCGGAGCCCTCCACTATACGGCGTCCCTCGTAGCCTGAGCCACTTTGGGACGTTACACACCCATAAACCAAACATTCAGCTTTCTGTTCAAACGCGAGCTCAGTCTCAGAACTGACAACTCTTCTATTGGTTTTTGGGGTAAGGAAATGGCGCAGTATCTGTCTCATATATCGTTGGACACCTGAACCGCGCCTTAAGGGAAGGGATAAAAGAGGGAGTGAAAGAAGAGAGGAAGAAGAGGTGCCGTAGTGGAGGGCTCCGGAATAATTCCGACCACCTGGGGATCTTTAAAGTGCACTGACATCGCACAGCACACGGGCGCCTTAGCGTTTTTCCTCCATAAAAACGCAGCCGCCGACAACTCCAACTGACAACTCCAAAGCAACAATTTCGGTCAGCATGAAACAAGTCGGTATATCGCGGACAAAGAAAAAAAGAAAGGAAATAGTCTTCGGAACGCGCGCTTGTTTTTGATCCTTCTTAACATTCAAGATAACCGCTGGTAACATGCTCTGTGTTTATGTAAAAGACGTTACATTTTCCTTTCTTCGTGTAGTCCGGTAGCGGCCTCTGCTTTCAGGCCGGTGTTGAACGCAAACGCCTCTCTGCGCTCACCTATACCAATCAGCTCGCGTGGATAGCGATAAGCGTATATTTACCGACCTGGTCTAAATCGATTTCGTCCTCCTACAGGCCCGAGAAATAAGAATTGTTCGCGTTTGAACCGAGCCCCGTAGCAAACGCATTCTTCACACCACGTCCCTTTCCCTCGGTCGCCTATCGCCAGCGCCTCGGCCGTACGCTTTGAGACGCCAAGCCCCTCTCCCATGCCCGCTCTCCGTTGGGCCGAGCGCGTACCAAGAAGACGTCTTATCACGGGCGCCACAGCTGCAGAGCCCAGCCCTCTCCCCCACCTCCTTTCCCCCATCCCGATTGCGGCTGCCGGACCGACAATGGGGCGGTGACAAGCGGCCGTGTCTCGTCTTCGGCAGGCGCCGAGCTGCGGAGTTGCCGCAGCAAAGCTGCCACAGGATAAGCAGGTGTGGGCCGACGGAGACTTCCCCTTCCTCAGCGGAAAGAGTGCGCACGTGTGTGTGTGCGTGTGTTCGCGAATCGCCGACCGCGGGACCGAGTATGGATTCGTCTTGCAGCACGCTGGACGACGTCGGCGTCACCGTGCTGTCAGGTGAGGTGCGTAAATTCACACCTCTGCGTAGCGGCGACACGTGAGGAAAGAGAGAGAGAGAGTGAAAGGGGGAGAGAGTGCGGAGGCAGTAAACACGCCTCGGCTGATCTCAGGTAGAGGCGGTGTGTTTGGAGTCCGAGGTTGTCGTTCCGTACCACGCTGGAGCTTTCGGCGTAGGGATTACACTAGAACTTTTACTGGGCTGTGGTTGTCGTTCCGTACCACGCTGGAGCTTTCGGCGTAGGGATTACACTAGAACTTTTACTGGGCTGTGGTTGTCGTTCCGTACCACGCTGGAGCTTTCGGCGTAGGGATTACACTAGAACTTTTACTGGGCTGTGGTTGTCGTTCCGTACCACGCTGGAGCTTTCGGCGTAGGGATTACACTAGAACTTTTACTGGGCTGTGGTTGTCGTTCCGTACCACGCTGGAGCATTCGGCGTAGGGATTACACTAGAACTTTTACTGGGCTGTGGTTGTCGTTCCGTACCACGCTGGAGCTTTCGGCGTAGGGATTACACTAGAACTTTTACTGGGCTGTGGTTGTCGTTCCGTACCACGCTGGAGCTTTCGGCATAGGGATTACACTAGAACTTTTACTGGGCTGTGGTTGTCGTTCCGTACCACGCTGGAGCTTTCGGCGTAGGGATTACACTAGAACTTTTACTGGGCTGTGGTTGTCGTTCCGTACCACGCTGGAGCTTTCGGCGTAGGGATTACACTAGAACTTTTACTGGGCTGTGGTTGTCGTTCCGTACCACGCTGGAGCTTTCGGCGTAGGGATTACACTAGAACTTTTACTGGGCTGTGGTTGTCGTTCCGTACCACGCTGGAGCTTTCGGCGTAGGGATTACACTAGAACTTTTACTGGGCTGTGGTTGTCGTTCCGTACCACGCTGGAGCTTTCGGCGTAGGGATTACACTAGAACTTTTACTGGGCTGTGGTTGTCGTTCCGTACCACGCTGGAGCTTTCGACGTAGGGATTACACTGGGACTTTTACTGGGCTGTGGTTGTCGTTCCGTACCACGCTGGAGCTTTCGGCGTAGGGATTACACTAGAACTTTTACTGGGCTGTGGTTGTCGTTCCGTACCACGCTGGAGCTTTCGGCGTAGGGATTACACTAGAACTTTTACTGGGCTGTGGTTGTCGTTCCGTACCACGCTGGAGCTTTCGGCGTAGGGATTACACTAGAACTTTTACTGGGCTGTGGTTGTCGTTCCGTACCACGCTGGAGCTTTCGGCGTAGGGATTACACTAGAACTTTTACTGGGCTGTGGTTGTCGTTCCGTACCACGCTGGAGCTTTCGGCGTAGGGATTACACTAGAACTTTTACTGGGCTGTGGTTGTCGTTCCGTACCACGCTGGAGCTTTCGGCGTAGGGATTACACTAGAACTTTTACTGGGCTGTGGTTGTCGTTCCGTACCACGCTGGAGCTTTCGGCGTAGGGATTACACTAGAACTTTTACTGGGCTGTGGTTGTCGTTCCGTACCACGCTGGAGCTTTCGGCGTAGGGATTACACTAGAACTTTTACTGGGCTGTGGTTGTCGTTCCGTACCACGCTGGAGCTTTCGGCGTAGGGATTACACTAGAACTTTTACTGGGCTGTGGTTGTCGTTCCGTACCACGCTGGAGCTTTCGGCGTAGGGATTACACTAGAACTTTTACTGGGCTGTGGTTGTCGTTCCGTACCACGCTGGAGCTTTCGACGTAGGGATTACACTGGGACTTTTACTGGGCTGTGGTTGTCGTTCCGTACCACGCTGGAGCTTTCGGCGTAGGGATTACACTAGAACTTTTACTGGGCTGTGGTTGTCGTTCCGTACCACGCTGGAGCTTTCGGCGTAGGGATTACACTAGAACTTTTACTGGGCTGTGGTTGTCGTTCCGTACCACGCTGGAGCTTTCGGCGTAGGGATTACACTAGAACTTTTACTGGGCTGTGGTTGTCGTTCCGTACCACGCTGGAGCTTTCGGCGTAGGGATTACACTAGAACTTTTACTGGGCTGTGGTTGTCGTTCCGTACCACGCTGGAGCTTTCGGCGTAGGGATTACACTAGAACTTTTACTGGGCTGTGGTTGTCGTTCCGTACCACGCTGGAGCTTTCGACGTAGGGATTACACTGGGACTTTTACTGTGCTTTCAAACGAGTTGTTGACGGGAAGCTAGAAACCGGCTCTTCTACCACACGACACACAGACTACGTCGTGCTCGAGGCTTTATTTGATTCCGACGATCCGACGTGTATGTGTGCGGCTAATTAGACTTATCTGAAATGTGTCCGGTTTTTCACCGACGGCTATACACACGCAGAAAAATAAGTGGGGCCCAAAAGCGGCTGACAGCTGGTTTTTTTTTTTGCATCGTGTCGTCTTTTGAGGAGCGTTTGCTCTCCAGAGATGCATCGTGAACAGACGCTATCTTCCGTACACGCGCGCTTACGAAGGCTTTGTTCGCAAGTTCCTTATGGCTATTATTTCTAGGTTCGACTTCGCCCACTATTTGGATGTAGAGCCATTTAGGCTCCGATGATTGCAACCCAGGGCTAGCACAAGGAAAGATGTGAAAAGTGAACGTGTTGTGAATGCATCTGCAACGTTGCCGCTACATCTCCGTGTAGTATACTGCTGGGCAGTGATAAAAACGCGAAATGATAACGAAAGTTACGAGAACAGTCTTATCACTCCAGTTATTTTTGGGAGGCGCCGAAGAGTGGTCTCCTTGAAACATTTCATTATCGCAGCGTTTATTGACGGCCAAGGACTTCTGTTGTGGGGATCCGCCCGGTATCTCAGTATAAACAAGATACGGGTACGTCAGCTCCGCTTTTATCTCTGGTGTCTGTTCATGCCTTGTATTTTCACTGCTGTATAACAAAGTGTTTTTTTCTCATTGTCATTTATGATGCATATTATAATCTTATTTTGTTATTACACCAAAAGGTCTCTCAGGTGCATTGCATTCAGCGGGTGGAGTGGAGAAAGGTCACGTACAGACTTTCTCAAAAATATTCAGCCCAGTGGATTTGCTTCCAAGTCGTGTAGCGAAGCCCTTAAGCACATCTGACAGTCCTAAGCTTGGGAGGGTTGAGGACTTAGGTTCCTTCCGTTTTCATAAGATTAGATTCCCTGAGTATGAATGGGGAGCCGCGCTGCAGAGCTCAGAAGCAGATTTCTTGGGATGCATACTTTTGACAGAGACTGTACATCTTCGATAATGCGTTTAGAGCCCAGGAGCCGAACGCATCACGGCGTCGGTTGTATTGAGCATTCTAGCGGAATGCTCAGAAGGGGTTTGCTTACAGAGCATGCTCGACTCTACTCTTACTGACACTCGAAGCAATAGGTGGTTTGCACAGGTGATGAGAGCTCAGACATAAATGAACTCAGACATGAATGATATAGATCTAGAGGAGAAAAAAAAATTTATTTCCTGATGCGATTCGATTTCGAGACTGCGATGATTTGCTTTCGTTCTGAGACTTGTAGCACTTTGTGTTATGAAACTAATCAGGGTACGTACTTGGGCTAAGCATATTTATGCGCACAATCTATTTTATTATCCCTTAACTTTATTATCCCTTAAGTTTATTATTTTCAAATAAATAATAAATAAACTGCCGCCACGCGGTTTTGCCAATTTGTGGGCTCGCGAGACGCACGACCAAATGGTTCTGGCACGACTATTATCATACGCTAGAACTTGTACAATGTTCGCACGATTGTTTTCGTTATCTGAGGCACGCTTTCTTGAAAGTACCCAGTCGTCTTGAAGTAGAACGCTGCTGTTAGCGATGGGCATTCTGGTCCCGATTGAGCCGATCTCAAGTTCGCCCAAATAAACAGTTTTCCTGTGTGCTAACATCCCTATCTGCCTGAATGACGTCACCGCTACATGACAGTATAAGACTTGCTGCATGGTTATGTATTTGTAAAATGAGTTTAGGAACTTTAGTAAGGTGGGGTCCCAGACAGCGCAAGCTCATTCGAACTTGGGTCGAGCTAAGGTCTAAATAGGCGGTCAGTTTCATGAAAGAGGGATTGACAAGTCGCATGTTACGTCTTAGATAACCACGCACACGTTTCCATAGCCTGTTAAGCGCGTAATAGGCTGCAGTATGTGAAAATAAAATAAAAACCGCATGCGTTGTTATAACAATAATAACTAATGTGATGAGCATCAGGGTTTTCAGACGTCTGTAGGCACTGAGTGGAAGACACCAGGAATATTGGTGAGAGCCGCATATGCTGTATAGTTTGTTCGTATGATATATGACTACGGACCACAAAATGAGATTAGTGTCGTCTTATTAACATTCAAGGACATTGGAGATATGTCGCACCGTTGTTCGGCAAGATTCTAAACGCTCTGAAGATTCTAAGAGTGAATGCGGTTATCCACATATATAGTACATTATCATTCAGTGCGTTATCCACTGTGTAAGTGACTGCAGTCGATAACGCCGTCGTCAGTGGGACACCGAGCTCTGTAGGAGAGATTACTGGGCCTTAACCCGTGCTCCGATTCACACAAAAGGTCACACAGGACGTGTAAGACGTGTGGTCGTTGGCCCATACGAACAGCTGGCGTTTAGTCACCTGTTCTCTGAAGCAGTCCATTTTTTAGTGCAAATGCACGGCTTCGCATGCAATCCTGAAACAGGCAATATTTGTCTGAAGCCTCTCGGATACCTGCAGAGATCAAATAAATAATGCTGCTACTGGGTGTCGAACCCGCGGCGGCGCGAACTGACCAGCTTCGCTGGCCACTGCACGAGAGCACTCTGCTATCACCGCAGCTGGTCACGCCTCGTCTTAAATTGCCACACTTTCGCGCTGTTGCTGCCTCTAAACAGAGGTGGGCATTTGACCTCAAAAATCTGGACCTCACCTCAACTTCAAAAAGAATTTGCCGACCTCAACCTGATCAGTTGAGGACCTCAGAAAACAAACGAAAAACAAAACAAAGAAGATTAAGAAGTTTTTCAGTTTAAAATCATTCTGAGAATCCTGTGAGACAGGCAAGCCAAAATGATGATGGTATTATTTAATAAGGTGTGTACAGACACTATTCATGTGCACGCAATAGGAGCAGCTTAATATCTGTGATGAACCCTTATAGAGTACATGGCCTGCGGGCAGGGGTGTCTCATACGCGGTTACCATCAGTACGTAGGTGAGTACTTTATATGTGTCAATATTTGGAAACCTGCTTCCTGTATACTTGTACGTATTGGAAGCCTCTCGCTCATTCACGCACGAACCGGCAATTGACAGACACAGTTCTTCTACACCATCTACCAGAAATTGGGAGGAGGGGAGGAGGTATTCACGGTACTCTTTTCAGGCTTAAGAATAGTTACCGAATATAAAGAAACTGGTCGTCGATGTACTTTCCAAGGCGACGGTTACGCAGACGCATAACCGTCATTATATCATTATATTTCGATTTTTTAGCTCTACGGAACAAGGGGTGAGGGTTAAAATTAATTAAAGAGTAATAAAATAAACTAGCCTCTCTCCTACCTCGCAAAATCGGCAGGTGGACGTGAAGCCTCCGAGACGTTACAGATCAGATATGTGCACCATTGCGAATTACTTTACAGACCACAAGACGTTGATGCAGCATAGATGTCAAAAAGAAATATGAGTTACGGTCGTTACTGGTCAAATTCATTGTGTATACAATATGCGAAAGGAGTGAAAGAATTGGCATTGGCGTTGACAACGTTGCAGACTCCGATGATTCTGAGGTAAGTAAAGGCGTATAACTGGCTCCCTGGGTCAGTGGACACCGTAATCGCGCTTTGAGGTACGTGGCGGTGGTGTCCACATTGAAAAAAAAAAACGTGCTTTCGCACAATATTTTGTGCTTTGCAATGCCAAACCGCCGGCCAAAATTTTTAAGAGCGTGAGCTCTTACTCACCACATTTCTCGATTTCTTGGGGTCTGCTGCCACCTCCCTTCGGCGTGAAATTTTCCAAGTCCGAGGAATTCAAGATGGCGGCCCCCATAGTAAATAGATATAGCAACCCAATTGGTGATTGATTGGTGACGTCACTGGTATATCCAATTGGTAATTGATTGGTGACGTCACTTATAAATCCAAGATGTCGGCAAATAATAGTAATTAATTGGTGACGTCATTAATTAATCCACATATCAATTCTAGTAAACCAGACACCTAACGCTCGTTCCTTCAACGTCTTCCAGACGGTGGCGGCATCTTTTAGTTAGCCTAGTTGCGTTAAGGAGCCAACATGCTCAGAGACTTCAGCGAAGGTCACTCGAGAGCATGTTTCTAGCGGAGCAAGTGCTTCCCTGGAGCCAGTCGGCAAGGAAAAAACAGTCCCTGAAGGCAAAGTTTCGTCCGCAGGGGAGGCCTCTGAGGGCAGGATACGTGCAAACGTATTGTAATGGATTTGGTATTGTCCTCTTGTGTCTAAATACAGTCGGCAGTCGTCTGCATGTGCGAGACAGTAGCGAAACAGCTCTGACCGCGACCATTGTGTCCTTATCACTACGTGGTCATCTTCTGGCTGTAGCCACGACTGTGAACTGAGCCACAGCTCCTGAAATGTTCGTAGATGGCGCATGATTCACGGTTAGCAAGTGTCAAGGTTTGCGACACTTTCAGCCTAAGATTACAAGTCTTTCTAAGTTTGAATAATGCTTTGAGCAGACGACAGACAGACAGACAGAAAAACTTTATTGAGCAAGTGAGTTTTAGACCCAGCTGGGTCCCTGGGCCACTGCGCGGTCCCGCACTGCATCAAGTAGGTCATGCCGGGACATGACGTCGGCAGCCCGAGTCACGGCAGCAAGCTGCGATGTCGGGTCTGCAGACATAAGCAGGACCTCCGAGTCCTCCCAGCTCGAGATGGCGTGCTGTCCCCGCGGGGGAGGGTCGGCAGGGCAGCCGAAAAGGATGTGGGAGAGTGTGGCGTGGGGGTCACCGCATAGGGAGCATGCAGGGGATGTGCCGCAATAGTGGGATAAAAGCTGTGGGGATGACAGAGAGCGGGTCTGGAGGCGTCTGAAGAGGATCTGTTGGGAGTGCGTTAGAGAGGGGTGGAGAGGAGGGTAAGTCCGACGGTCCAAACGGGGTATTTGCGTGAGCTCCGCAATGGTGTGCGCCCGCTCCCTCGAGAATCCTGGATCGAGACTGTCCTGAGCCCGGAAAAGCAGACCTCGGGCCAATTTATCGGCAGCCTCGTTTCCAGGGTTCCCAGAGTGAGCCGGCACCCACTGAAGCTCTACCCTGCGCGGTAAATTTTGAGTAGGGGTGTTCAACAATTGCCAGGCAGGGGCGTGAATCCTGCCCCTGGCAAAGTTTGACAGAGCCGTTTTGGAGTCGCTGAAGATGTATTGGGCGTCCGAATGTGCAAGGGCTAGGGCGATGGCGGTCTCCTCTGCCTCCTCAGGCGTAGAGCCCGAGGGAAGACGGTGAGTTGGGGGTGAGCAGACGAGACTCTCAAGGTGCTCAAGGCGAGAAACGAGAGGTCCATCGCCGGGCTGTAATCCGTGTCCCTGTAGAAATAAACTAACCCTTCTAGTAATTCATTACCAAAGCGGCTTAACTGATAGCCTTTTACTGCAATATGGTCTACATTTTCTGTTACTTTGGCATTAAAATTGTTACTTTGTTTTGTTTGGTACTGTCTCCCTCGACAGCTCTGTACCCGCCTTCTAAAATCATTTTCCTCCCTTTTATATCTCACCCTTGTAGTAATTCATTACCAAAGCGGCTTAGCTGATAGCTTTTACTGCAATATGGTCTACATTTTCTGTTACGTTGGCATTAAAATTGTTACTTTGTTTTGTTTGGTACTGTCTCCCTCGACAGCTTTATTCCTGTTTTTTTAATTATTTTCATCCCTTTTCTAGCTAATGTCAGTCGCCTTGTTAGTCCTTTCTATCGCGTGGTTCGAGGTGGTAATAAACTTCAGCTCGCACCCTCTTTCGCCCCCTTTCGGAGCCCACAAGCAACCCAGCTGTGACGACAGTGGTCCGCAACGTCCTCTACGTCATCATGGGTGACATCTAATTTATTCTGAACATTCGACCTCCTTCTACAGGCCCACCATCTCATTAACGTGCAATAAATGCAGCTCCTGAACGATGAACTAAGTTCTTTAAAGGAACACTTTTTTTTTCTCAGTAAAAATCGATTCTGTGGCTCTCTCTGCCTATGCTGATGTTTTTTTTTTCCGGCGACAAAACACGCCTTTATTGCTGAGGAAATTGCATTCAAAAATTTTCCCGCCACTCGAGTCAAACATGTGCCCTCTACATCAGAAAAGGCTCCGAGATCACCGCTGTGAGGTGAATGGACATTTAGCATAGCCTTTGAGATTGGTGTTTCAGGCTTCGACGTGTAGCTGTTCTTTTGCGAAATCGCCCACTGGTGGCGACATCTGTATTTAATTTTTGGCTCTTTCTACTCTATCAAAGTCCATTTTAAGATAAATTGTAGTGTATTTGTCGTTAGCACGCCGTAATCTGTCCATGCAGGGAAATGTTAATTTGTATTTTTAGCGTCCCTTTAGGAGGCAGCGCTCATCCCGGACGGCGCCGTCTGGCGTATTATTATTTTCGTTCGCAAGGCCAACTCTCAGCACCTTCCTGGCGTGCGGTGTGCATGTAGGGAATACAATGTTATCTAGATGGACCTGGAAGGAGAATTCGAGGTAGACTGAATAATATGTTGTTCATGTGGCCCTCTAGGATTCCGAGAAACAGACAGAGAAAGAGATAGCCTCGATAACTCATCCAATGAAGTCTCGAGGCCATCTTTTTTTCGGTCTGCACATCTATACATGTCGTGCTTTTGTGCGTTTCGTACGATATACACGGAGACTTCATTTGCACGGCTAAACTGGATCAGGCCCTATTTATTCCTTTAACGTTGCATTTTGTTTATTTACACTCGTTTTTCTACTACGCTCTCAATATACTAGGGAAGAAAGTGAAGCCAGCTCCAACGTCTCAAATCACATCCAAATAAAGATAAAAGACAGCCTCGATAGGATATCGGGGCTTTTGTTGGTGCTATAAGCTCGAATCACTTTCGGTGTGTCATCATTATCATCAGCCTCACTACAACCACTGCAGGGCAAAAGCCTCTCCCATGTCTCTCCAATTAACCCTGTCCTTCGCCAGCTGCGCCAACCCTATGCCCGCAAGCTTCTTAATCTCATCCGCCCGCCTAACTTTCTGCCTCCCCCTGCTACGCTTGCCTTATCTTGGAATCCGCTACGCTACCCTTAAGGGCCAGCGGTTATCTTGCCTTCTCATTGCATGCCCTGCCCAAGCCCATTTGTTTCTCTTGATTTCGACTAGGATATCATTAACACGCGTTTGTTCCCTCACCCACTCTGCCCGCTTCCGGTCTCTTAACGTTACACCTATCATTTTTCTTTCCATGGCTTGCTGCGTTGTCCATAACTTAAGCTGAACTCTTTTCTTTAGCCTCCACGTTTCTGCCCCGTAGGTGAGTACTGGTAATATACAGCTGTTGTACACTTTTCTCTTGAGGGATATTGGCAAATTGCTATTCATGATCTGAGAGAACCTGCCATATGCGCTCCACCCCATTCTTACCCTTCTAGTTATTTCCTTCTTCTGATTTGTGCTTACCTTAATTTCTACCCTGAAGTTTCTCTCATATCCGGAGACAGCCTGTTTTTTGTATGCTTTCTGCTTTCTCGTTTTTTTGTTCTTAATCACCTAATGTATGCCGGGATAGAGTGGCCACTTGCAACAGCGTGAATAAACAAGAAGCAAACAAAACTACATTCGATGCGAACCCGACTGCATCGGCTTCCGCGTACAGTGCCATGTGCGAAAACAAACGACTGTTTTGTTCGCGACGTATGCAGGACGCAGTTCATGTCTTCCTGGAACCTCACTGCGCAAGGCTGGCAGAAATGTGTTCCGACTCTCTGATTTGCGCTGCTTTTATCGCCCGGGACACGACGCCCGCATGCTAAAACTATCTGCACACATACTTAAATGCGGTATAGCATTTAGGTCATATTTATTCGCCTTAGCTAAAGCCAGGTATTCTTTTTCAGTACTGCTCTGGAAATGGGATTGGTGAGGTGAGTGGGATAAGCCACGCCGAAGAATGCACAAAAAAAGTCTCATTAAATTCCGTTCTTTGCAGCATTTGATTGAGAAGCAAGTATAGATGAGGCCCATAAGATATGCATGCACGAATGAGACTCCGAACTTTTATTGCTGGCCTCAGGCATCCGAGCCCGAGGTCACGGGTTCGATACCGATCGCGGAATCCCGTATTTCGATAGAGGCAGAATACGGAAATGCTTGCTGAGATATCGGTACATGTCAGGTAACACCACGTGATGGAAATTATTATACAGCTCTCCATTAAGTATACGATGCATCTAATAGCCCACTATGCTTTGTTCTCCCAAGCGAAATCAATCAATCAACCAATCAATTATTCATCAATTAATCAACCGATTGATTTATTACTTAATTAACCAAATCGTTTATTCAACCAATTATTCCATCTATTAGTTTTGTGAAGTTAAAATGATGAATTTACACTCGTCCTATACAGAGTTCCTTATGCAGGAAACTAGCTTCAGTGGTCGGATTAGTTAAACGTTGACATGAAGCATGGTGACCATGCAAAAAACAAAAAGGCCGAAATGGCGGAGCCGTTATTTAAGCTTGCAAAAATGGTGTTTTAAAGGATGTAAAGACGGTTTTTGAAATTAATCGTTAATGAAGACAAACTCCACAAACTACCGCTGGTGATTTGATTTTGTTGCACGTCTAAGAACCGCCACCAGTCTGAAACCAAACCGGAGCCCTCCTTTAATGCGTACATTTAGGCTCAGGAAGTGAAATTTTCGACCCTTTTAAACAATACGCATTATCATTTGATACCATAAGGTGAACGTTTTATTAGTTACACCTGGGACAACAGCTGTGGCGAGGTAGAGCTCGGCATTTTAGTTTTAGACTGCAGTTGGGCATTATACTTAGAATCCGCAGAATGCATGATTAATTCTGGCAGTGGATTCGCAAATCTTATGTCCATGGGAAAGAGGACAACGTCGTCTTCGTTACCTAGAAAATGGGGGAAGCAGGGCTTTGAAGAGGGGACATAAAAAAAAAAAGCTGGGAGAGATGACTGCGTCGGATAACTTCATGCTAGGCTGGTAGTATATGAGAGACAAGGTGTACAAAAAAAATTGGCTGGCGGTTTAGCATTGCTAAGCAAGAAATATTATGCGAAAGCACCGTTTTTCGCAGGTGGATACCACCGCCACGTACCCTAAAGTGCGGTTGACGTGTCCACTGACCCAGGGAGCCAGTTATGCGCGTCTTCAACTTATTTCATCCTCACTGCCAATTTACCCAATGCACGCAGGTGGCCTGTTCTCCATTGCCGCATTTCGCAGCAATGTTGCCAACTCCAACGCGTATTGCTCTAGTGCCGTGTCTCTGCCACAACTGTGTCCACGCCAGAGAAGCAGCGCACATATCTCTTCTGTCACTGGCGCCACATAGCTCAAAGCGCGAATGTTAGTTTGATAGTATCATTATTTGATGAAGAATACGATGTGCAATGCACAGCGTGAGAGTGTGTTGCAGTTTAACAGGAGACGTGATCAGATGCGACGAGCCTAGTGCTCTCGTGCAGTGGCCAGCGAATCTGATCTGTTCGCGCCGGCATGGGTTCGAAACCCAGTCGTGGCATTATTTATTTACGGTTTGCCCAAGGTCACCCTCAAGGTCAAGCACCACAGAAACATGTGAGCCGATTTGACCTCGTGAAGTATAATGCTCTCGCACTAAAGCAAAGATTGTGGCGAAAAAGTGAGGTGACACACTCCTCTTCGAGTCATCTAGTCACTGCGTGGCCACTAAACGCCAGCCCATGAGCTCGTGTCGTACAATGTCAGTGCGCATTGAAGCACCCCATCTGGTAAAAATTAAGCTTGAACGCCTCCTACGACGGCGTCTCTCTGAGTAGGCGTGCAGCGTCGGATTGTTAAGTCCCGCTCACTGTACTGCAGAAACGCTGACTCTAAGTAAAACGTTCTTGCGGGCTTTAGTTCGCTCATTGCAGAAAAAAAGGTTAGTACTTCGCGAATTAGACACCGCAGACACGCGGGTTAGACTGCGCCTGTGTTGTGTTTGTTCCTGTTCTCCTGTCGTGTCTAATTCGCGCAGTACTAACCTTTTTTTCTGCTGACTCTAAGCAGAGCAAGGTCACGGAGATAACAGCTGACACGCGTGTCAGCGCACTTTTGAATGTGCAAGGACTCTGATATGATCCGTGTTCGCATTTCCAAGCACCTGGAGATAATGCTAGCGTCGCCGAATATTACCTCACAACCGATACGTGGCGTTTCCGTGTATCTGCTGCTCATGCTGTTATCGTGCTTGCGCAGGGGTCTGTTGAAGAACCGTCCCGTCTAGGCAATGTAAAGGCGGCCGCAGGAAAGCGGTATAATGTACGCGTCAATGAAAACGGGACAGTGAACGAAAAAATATAATGCGTAGGCGATCGTACGAGCCGATGCGACGAGTCTGCGTTAGCAGTATTGGTTGTGCATTTCGCTGCTACAATAATCGCCTTCCCGTTGCGGGTTTGAATTGTATTTCGCCGTTGCTTTTGCGTGGGTGCTTGGTTTTGGGTAAGGCTTGGGTTGGGTGGAGGTAGGTTGGTTGGTGGTGGGTGGCGGCTTCTGGGCGGTGAAGGTTGGTGGGTAGTGGGTGGAGGCCTTCTGGAGAGTCCGAAACCACACACGACCAGATGGGCAGATTTTAACGCGATGGCGTTAAGGGCCCTGTCGAAGAAAAGAAGACGTCGTTCGCCGCGAGCGAAAAATCCACGAAAAATCCCCAGAGAAGCAACCTAGGTGGCAGGTGGGCCACGTAGGTCATGTGACTTTGTGACGTCATCACAACCTGCCCACCGGATTCTAAGCAAGCTGCCCACCATATAGTTTCTTCACAATCATCAGTAGCAGTAGCCTGACTACGCCCTCTGCAGGGCAAAAGCATCTCCCATATATCTCCGATTAAGCCTGTCCATTGCCAGATGCGGCCACCTTAGCCCCGCAAACTTCTTAATCTCTTTCGTCCACCTCACGCTCTGCTGCCCCCTGCTACGCTTATTTTCTCTTGGAATCAACTCCGTTACCCATAAGGACCAGCGGTTATCTTGCCTTCGCATCACATGCCTTGCCTAAGCCCATTTCTT
Source organism: Amblyomma americanum (assembly GCA_030143305.2). Classification (NCBI taxonomy): domain Eukaryota; kingdom Metazoa; phylum Arthropoda; class Arachnida; order Ixodida; family Ixodidae; genus Amblyomma; species Amblyomma americanum. Next base: position 63,686 of record JARKHS020027276.1, on the reverse strand, counting down.
CCTCTTGATTTCGACTAGGATGTCATTAACCCGCTTTTGTTCCCTCACCCACTCTGCCCTCTTCCAGTCTGATAAAGTTATTCCTGTCATTTTTCTCTCCATAGCTCGCTGGGTTGTCCTTAACTTAAGCTGAACCCTTTTACTTAAGCTGAGCCTCAGCGTTTCTGGCCCGTAGGTGAGTACCGGTAAGATACAGCTGTGGGATACTTTTCTCTTGAGGGATATTTGTAAACTGCCACTCATGATCTGAGAGAAACTTCCATATGCGCTCCAGCCTATTCTTATCATTCTAGTTATTTCCCTCTCATGATCCGGATCAGCTGTCACTACCTGCCCTGAGTAGACGTATTCTCTTACCACTTTCACCAGCACTCTACCTGTAGTAAACTGCGGTTCCATTCCGAGACTGTTCAACATTACTTTGGTTTTCTGCATGTTAATATTTAGACCCACCGTACTGCTCTGCATGTCTAGGTCATTGATCATGCTTTGCAGATCATACCTTGAGTGACTTAGCAAGGCAATGTCATCAGCGAATGAGCGCTTTAGCGATGGCGTAGAGGAATAGCATCCGCCTCGCGTTCAAAAGGTCCGGAGTTCGAATACCGGTGCCGCGCAATTCTCCATCGGATTAAAGAATAAATAAAATCCGCGTGTCTGCGGAGTTGCATAACCAGGCCTGGTGCGTGGCCTGCTTTTAGTAACAAGAACGGATAGCGCATTCTTTTACCTGAAAGGATTAGACACCCCGCTCCTGGTGTACTTGGCCGCTTGGTATATGAATACACAAATTAGTTTCTTACGGCTAACTTGAGTGAACGTTGTTGGCGCTGCACTTCATCCACCAAGGACGCCCGGAGCATGCCGGGAATACGGGGCTTCGGATTGACATCTAGTAGAATGTAGAGTTTTCTACGGATTCGATTTCCTGGTTCAGTTTCGTTTCGTTTGATGTTTTGCGTGGTGTAGCTGCCCACTCAGTTCGTTTGAGATCCTTAGCATCCGAAGGCGCTTGACTCGAAGTGAGCTAAGCACAGTGCCTGGTGCCTGCAGGGCCGGGAATCCGTTTGCCTTGTCGCTTGGAGTCTTTTACACGGAAAGCTGGGTTTGTGCAGCGGGAGCCTGTGCACTGAAAGTTCAAATAAAGTTTCTTCGTGAACTTGAAGCTTAACAGCTTGCTGCTGTGACCACTCTCCACAAGTCTTGTAGAGTCCCAGAGACACTTATCTTTCAAAAGCCCGAAGCACTTCGACAAGCGCAATTTATGTTAATCGTACTCTTCGAAGACAGATACGGAGAAACGGTGACGTGCGTGAAGAAAAATATGCTGGATGGTGTTTTGCTCGCAACGCGTGCGGACGCATTAACAGCTGTGAACACTAACGAAGCCTGTGTCATGTGTGAGAATAACACTCATACCTTTCATTACATGATGCAGTACCGCTTGCAAACTGAGGAATAAGTGGACGTAGATCGCTCACATAAGACGAAAGGATGCAAGGAAGTCGCTGCAAGAGACGTTGCAATCATGATTCACATGACTGCTATTAGTCCCGAGCATGTTGCGTCGTGGAGTAAGCACACGAGACAGGCAGAGAAAAAAATTTGTCTCACTTTACGCTATGCCGCTAATGCGCTAAACTCGGCAAGAGATGGGCTGCATGCGTGCACTTTGTAATTTTTTTTCGGCATCGCGTGACATTTGCTGCACGCAGCTAACATAATCAGCACTTCCCGGCGCCTTCTCTAGAGTTCTCGAGCGCAAACCTGCGCGACAGCGTCGTATGTTCCACCTTCGTCCATGCCATGAAGCGAAATAACAAATGTAGGTGCTGCACACCACTCCTACTCCCACGTAATAGCTTTCCGCTCATTAGCACACACAATCGCGACATGAACGCCATCTCTTGCCCTCCCCTTCCAGCTTCCATCGTGTTTTTCCTCTCCCTGCTGAAAGGCCGAGCGCGCGCCGGTGCTGCGAGTTTGTTTCCTCTCCCAGCTTCCACCCTCGCTCTCAGTGCGGACAGCCAGCTACGCGTGTTTCAGGGGACTTCGCAATAACAGCTCTCGCTGTAGAACTGGAAGAGCGACAGCCTGATAATGGGCGCGAGGTCACTTTTAATGAGTTCTTGGGAACATAGTGCAGTACTGAGTGGAAGCACTCTGTGCTGATTTATTATCAAGCGCCTATGTCGAACGAGAGTACACGAAACACGCGAGTGGCCTAGCTAAAGCTCGGGGCAAATTTGGCGCATTAGGCCCGCTGTTGCTCGCGTGCTAGTCCTGGTGGACACGCGAGTGACCCGGCAGGCCCATAAAAGAATTTGGGCTCAGTCATCGAATTGTCCAATCGCTGTTGTTTGGCCCACCGCTGGCACTATGCCGAGCATTCGGGCACGAGGATGCGACGTCAGTGCAACTTCGAAGATCGGTTCGACGGCCGCCGGTCGGCAGGCAGCAGGGTGTAGCCGTCTTCGACGGGCGTGCGTCGCACCAGCGTCCTTCCTACGAATACGAGTAGAAGGGAGAGAACGGCCAGCGCTGCCAGAGCGTAGTGGAAGAGCATCGGCTCGCGCTCCAGCTTGGCTCCGAGGCAGAGCGGCGCGAACGCCGAACTCACTCCGACGGTGAACACAGCGAGGGCGAACCTGCCCACAGAGACTCCCGAATGGTCGTGTAAGAGCAGCAGCGTCGACGGCATCACCGGGGCCATGCAAGCAGCGGCCAGAGCCGTGCCGATCCACATCACCCTCGTCTGGTAGCCGAAGACGGAGCTGAAGGCGGTCACTGCCACGAGGAAGACGTTGCTGCACAGGAGGACGTTGAAGGAACCGTGCTGCTTCAACCACGTGATGGACACGCCGCGCACCGTGCTGTACGATGCCCAGAAAAGCGACGTCACGTAGGCGGCCACGGTCTTGTTGTGTCCCAGCAGGAGGGCAAAGGCAGCGATCAGCTGGCTGTATATTATCTCCATGGCGACTGCCAAGAATAGGTAGAAGAACAGCACGACTACGAGACCACTGATGGGTACGGCGGGGCACTGTGTTTCCATGGGCCTGAGGTCCTGGTGACGAGGGTCGACGAAGAAGGCGACCAAAGCCAGGAAGACGATGAGGAAGACATAGATTCCAACGGCCCAGTAGGCGTAGGCTATGTAAATGAAGTCCTTGTCTTCGAGACTGGTCAGGTAGGCCAGCTCCCGCTCAACGGGTGGTGGCAAGTCGGACGGCGGCTGCAGCAGGCTCCGGCGAGTCATGAATGGCTCGCTCAGGATGGGCGCCAGGGTGCAGCCGATGCAGTGCATGAAACTGAGCGTCTGCAGGAGGAATCCACTCGCGTCCCTATGCAGCGCCGATATCCATAGGACACCCACTGCGTGTACACGATAGGAGACGTGCTCAGCTGTCAAAGCGGACGACTACAATGACATATAGTGACAATAGTGGGTATAGTGGAAATAGTGATTATAATAACAATAGCTTCGGTTGTGGCAGTAGTGTAAATTACGGCAATATTGGCAATGATGGCATTAGCTTTAATAGTGGCAATAGTGTTAATAGTGGCAATGATGGCACGAGGCCCCACTCGGGCCTTTAGCTTAGATGGCCAATTCCTAGCCGCCCGATTCTATTAAAGAATAGCATGTCGTTGGTTATAGGCTTCACTTCATCTCAACAAGGGAACACGTACTGTACTTGAATTCAAGGCATCTGAACTCCGACCGTAAACGTATGATATTGCGTGTCATGCCTCGCTGTCAAAGCGGACGACTACAAAAACGTTGGGTTTTGAAACACGTGCCTGAGGTTCACAACGCTTACACTCCATCTCACAATCTGTTGAAGTGAAGTTTAAGCTGCTAGAGCCACTTTACGCAGTGACTATATAAGCTGCAAACGCGAGGCGACATCTTCCGTTAATGTGCGGTTGGCATGTGGTTTCGCGAAGACAGCCCTTATAGAGGTTACCGCATCGCATCTTCCACTAGCTCTTCCACTTTCTGAGAAGAAACCTTTGAATGAACCTCCTTCGAGTCAGAAGGTTTAGGACTTGCAAGAATGTTTAGGCAAATGGGTTAAAAGGAAACAAGGGGTGCGGCAGCACTGGGTGCGGCGCTAAGTGGGCCTGCAGCTGCAGGGCTGGAGGAAGATGGAGGTGATAGCAGCGGTGACGCTGCGCTTGTCACTCGAGTCTTAATGTTCGAAACGCTGCAGATGCCAATTAAAACGCGTTGGACCCACACTTTCGGGAGATTTCCCGAGAAAAAGTCTTCTTCACATATCGATACACGTCATTTTGCTATGCATATCGACAAACGCGTTTTACATGTTCCGTTAGTGTCTACACTTCTAGTCACTCTATTTGGCCTGTAGCCGACGCGGTGACCCGGTGGTTATGGCGCTAGGCTGCTGGCCCGAAAGACGCGTGTTCGATCCCGGCCGCGGCGGTCGAATTTCGATAGAGGCGAAATTCTAGAGGCCTGTGTTCTGTGCGATGTCAGTGCACGTTAAAGAGCCCCAGATGGTGGAAATTGTCCGGAGCCTTTCACTACGGCGTCCCTCATAGCCTGGGTCGTTTTGGGACGTTACACCCCCATAAACCATAAACCATCTGTTTGGGCTGTCAATTTTCACAGCACTTTGCAGGCATCCATCCCTGCAGTAAAACGTTTTCTCCGTTTATTTCTTGCTTGGAGCAAAGTTTTGTGTGAAAAGTCACGTGCTCCTTTTGGTGCATCTCCCAACAGAATTATGTCAATGCATTCACTGAATAGCTTTATTATGTGTTATTTCACTCGATTATCGTTACATGGTACAGAGCAAGTTTCTCATAGAAGTACGACATGAAGACATAACAGTCGAAGAGAGAGATGGGTGGCGGGGGGAGTGGGGTGACGCGCTTGGCCACCATATCGGGTGCCGCTCATGACGCCATGCTGGCTTCTGGCGGGACTAGCCTAGCAATTACTGGTTTGGTTTATGCGGATTTAACGTCCCAAAGCGACTCAGTCTATGAGGGACGCCGTAGTGAAGGGTTCTGGAAATTTCGACCACCTGGGGTTCTTTAACGTGCACCGACATCGCACAGTACACGGTCCTCTAGAATTTCACCTCCATCGAAATTCGACCACCGCGGCCGGGATCGAACCCGCGTCTTTCGGGTAAGCAGCCGAGCGCCATAACCACTGAGCCACCGCGGCGGCTTCCAACAATTACTGCCGGCATGGTACGGTCACTTTTACTTCGTGTTAATGCGTTATGACGAAGACTGTCTTGGTTGCACCACTGATGTTTTTTTTTATTTTATACACTGTCTCCGGCCTCTTATACTGGCACATGAAGCTTCCAATCATGGAGTCATTTTTTTTTTAAATCTCACCATCCCGACAGGCCCACGGTCCTCCCTTACGCTTCAGCCCATTCCAGCTTAGTAAAGTGAAGCCTTATACACTTGTGCTTCGTGATTGCCGTTCTGAGACCGTGTCCTCATGTTCACAACGATAGCTTCGACAAACACGCAGTGTCAAACGTTTACGGGTGGAGTCCAGGTGCCTGAAATTCAAGTATGGTCTGTCTTCTCTTGCTGAGCTGAAGTGAAGCCTATAACCAACGGCGCACTTTTCTTGCAGAAAATCGGGCAGCTAAGCCAAAGGCCCGACTGGGGCCTCATGCCATCGTTGCCAATATTAATACTATTGCCGCAACTGAGAATATCGCCGTAATTGGCATTATTGCCACAACTGACATTACTATCATTATTGTCATTATTGGCACTATTGCCAGTTTTGTCACTCTTCCATTGTTGTCAGTGTTGCCACCATTACCACTAATGCCTATTGTGGAGGCGGACTCTTAATTGTTCACGCAAACTGACCGATGTTAATGGCTCCCAGAGCGAAGCCTCCGAGCCCGAAGACCAGCTGGCTCTGGAAGAGCGTGTCGAAGTAGGACACGCCGAGGCAGGCCATGGCCAGGAAGAAGTCGAGCACGATGAGCAGAACCTGCGGGTTCACGGGCCTCAGTAGCACGCCACCTGGACACACAGCAGAGCAGCGCGTCACGCACCATCGTCTTCATTACTCGGACAGCTACGTCCTTTACAAGATAAAGAGCTCTCCCATATCAGCCATGTCCAAGGCCAGCTGGGACCACGTTGTCGCCGCAAACTTCCTAATCTCATCCGCCCAACTGACAATCTGCCGTGCGATGTCAGAGCACGTTAAAGATCCCCAGGTGGTCGAAATTATTCCGGAGCCCTCCACTACGGCACCTCTCTCTTCCTTTCTTCTTTCTCTCCCTCCTTTACCCTTCCCTTACGGCGCGGTTCAGGTGTCCAACGATATATGAGACAGATACTGCGCCATTTCCTTTCCCCCCAAAACCAATTATTATTATTATTTTTATTATCACTCCATGCCACGTTTGCCTACTTTTGGAACACATCGCGTTACCCCAAGGGACCATCGGCAATCCTTCGTGCGCATTACATGTCTGTCCATGCCCATTTCTTCTTTATTTCAGTTAGGATATCATGTTTCTTCAGTGCTGTGTCCTAACGTTACGCACCGTCAAATCGAAAATGCACATGCACGAGGAAGTGCTAGCCTCTTTTAATAATAATAATAATAATAATAATAATAATAATAATAATAATAATAATAATAATAATAATAATAATAATAATAGTTGCTTTTTGGGGAAAGGAAATGGCGCAGTATCTGTCTCATATATCGTTGGACACCTGAACCGCGCCGCAAGGGAAGAGATAAAGGAGGGAGTGAAAGAAGAAAGGAAGAAAGAGGTGCCGCAGTGGAGGGTTCCGGAATAATTTCCACCACCTGGGGATCATTAACGTGCACTGAGATCGCACAGCACACGGGCGCCTTGGCGTTTTGCCTCCATAAAAACGCAGCCGCCGCGGTCGGGTTCGGACCCGAGAACTCCGGATCAGTAGCCGAGCGCCTTAATCACTGAGCCACCGCGGCGGGTAGCGTCTTTTCCCGTTGTTCGTTTATTGGGTGGGAAGGCAGACAGGCAAGAAGGTCTACTTTACCAACCAGTCAGCGCTTATTGCCCTGCTTATGCGGGCAATTCCGCGAAAACCTTTCACTCCTTTGGCAATCTTGCTTTGCGCGTGCAACTTCACCGAGCGAACAGCGGTGTGAAAGACTGTTCAAACACATAAAAAATAACTGGCTTTGAATCGACCTTTACTGCGGACTTCGTGATGTCACTTAGCAGCGTAATATTAATGGCTGTCCTTCTGGAGTAAAGGGCAACTGAAACTAATCTTTCACTATTACGCGCAGCAGTCGATGTGTAGCACAAGGTTGCGGCGCGGCATGCGAACTGTGAACTGGGTAATCGAAGCTCAACACGGGCTTATACGTGTGGTGCTTCAGTTTGTAGAACGAAAATATTGGGCTCGTGTATATGGGATGTCCACAGTATGCAACGCCTTCTAGGCCGAACTGTACAGCATTCCCACCGGACAGTAACAGAACGCGGTGGTGCTTGGTTATGACATAACAAGCTGACGGCATTTACCCCGTTGCAAGTAGATTATGCTGTCGCCGTTGCCACAGCGATTATCCGAGGCCTATATTGTCCGCCCGCCCTTATTTATGATCATTTAGGGGGGTATTTTAATATTTTTTATCTTTTTCTGAGAGCGTCTGTTACGAACTTAATAATCAGCACATGCGGTGCTCAAATCTCGGCCTGTTTCGCCGTGCAGAACCAGCACGGCTAGACGTGGCGCTGCCATCACTCCAACGAGGCCTAGCTCATTGACCTCTTGTATTGTGAGCGTAACCCAAAGAACGTCGCTAGCTGCAGCACTACAAAAAATGGCCGGTTCTGTGACGTCGAGTCTACGCCTTATAACGTGAGCACGAGCTGTTGTTTGCTTACTTCACACCACACGTCACATTTGAGCATGCGAATGGTCTATTGGGGCCATAAAAACCCTCACCGGCCACGGCTCCCAGAAAGTAGCCAATTCCCCTAGCGGCCAGTAGGAATAGCGCGTGGTATAAGTCGACGTCTAGTGTCACCGCCAGGTCTTGCAGGGTTGGTCCGAACATCGCGTAGTACATGCCCTGTTGGGTGGAAGAAAGGCGGAAAGACGGGCGAGTGCGGAAGCACGAATGTGCAACATCCCATTTTCTAGAGCATGACACAGATCACGTTTGTGATGTCGAACAACTCATAATGTTACTTATGCTGAGGTTACAATAAACTAGCTGAAGCCACTATTCGAAATAAACGCGCAAGATTTATGGGGAGCGGTGGGAGGTTAAATGCGAACTTCAAGAAGGGACAAGGAGGACACAAAGAGCCTAGCACACACAAGTCATCGACGACGGAATTCATGAAAAAATTTACACAGCGTACATCATCAGCATAATCAGTTGATTCGGGTGGAATTCCCATTTCTTTCCTCTTTCGCGCAAAGCCGTGGGGGCCACCATGTGTTTCAGCGCATTTCGTCAGCTTATCACTTCGTCCGACTCTGGACACCACCCCGGCTGCGGTGATATCCACTGCGAGATCCTTAGCCGTCTTTCTAAAAGCCTTGTTGTCATAGCCTCTATGTAGGGGCGACATGGGTGAGCACCGGCAGAATATATCGTTTTATTTTTTTTATGAGATATGGATAAACTATATGAACTGTGCATATTTCGGGTGTGCAATCCGAGTGCACTTCACCACATACTTATTCGCTTGTTGAAATCCCTATCCTTATCTCATTAAGTCTCCCTCTTCTATCAACTATCCTAGACAAAAAAGAAGTTTCACTGCAGCAATTGATATTGATTTTTGTGTTGATACGCAAGTCACTTTGCACGGCCTTTGGCGTTAAAACAGTTATCAGCTTCTCAGTATTACACAGTTTTTCAAGATTTCTTCAACATATTCTCAACAGTTTCTCAGTATTACCTAGAGATAAAGCAAGCAACACTGCACTTTACCCACCATGAGGTTTCGTATTTGGCTTGGCTATTGTTGAGCACGAAACATGGATTAGGCCACAACAATACGCCTTACCTCGCGGAAAACACCCCAAGAAATCCCGTGAAAGTTTCTATGCCAGCCTAACACACTTGTGCTAAATTTATTTAAGACTATTGAAATAATTTCATCTTCGTGCAGCGGAGTGCATCGCAGCCACAGCGGCGCAGGTATACCGATTCAGAAACAGAGTCCACGTTTCTGGCCAAACACTATAGACAAGCCAAATAAGAAAAAAAAAATGGTAGGGTTTTATCGCAGTTAAACCGAGTAGACATGCGACAGCATGTGTTTAGCCTGACTGGCTCATGGTTTTGCTTTGCTATGCTAGACCTTCGGGGCCCGCCTCACGACGATATTAGACTCAGGTTAAGCTCTGATCGATGTTAAGCTGATCTGATCTGTTCGTGCTGCATATGCATGTTGACGAAGACGACTACGTGCAGTTCACAGCGGGAGAGTGTGTTGCAATTTAATACGAGGCGTGATCAGCTGCCGCGACAGCAGATATAGTGCTCTGTACGCGCCGCCGTGGGTTTGAATCCCAGTCGCGGCAGTATTTATTTTATTTAACATTTATTTATTTATTTCACAGACAAGAAACTTGACGTGGTGTCGCCGTTGCTTGCCAGTGGCTCAAGACCGTAAGATCGGTAGACAAGATTCGTGTTCGGGGTTGGTGAGCGTATTAGCGCTTTCGCACTAAAGCTCATCTTCCCGGCATTGCCGCAGTGGATGGAGTGCTCTTAAGAAACTCGCATAGACGGTGGCGCCAGCTTTCTCTCGGGGTAATGTTAAGCAACTGTGCGTTAACATGGTCAGCGAGCGGAACTTGCGGCGCTTCACGGATGGCTCACCATTCCGAAGAAGGTGAGGTGGATGCTGAAGGTCTGTGCGGACTTGACCAGTCTCCCTCTGCGGCCGGCCTCCAAGTCGGGCTTCCTGGCTGGTGCGTGCTCGAGGAATCGATCGCGTTCCCACTTGTGTTCCAGCGCGGGCTTTTCCGCCGCAGCCGTTACGTCACCCACCGTCGCAGACTTCCGGGCCGCCTGTTGCGCCGACGCAGGAGCACCGGAGGGCGTCGCGGTCGGCTGCCAGTCCGATTTAGGCGTCTTCCCGGTTGCAGGTTCGGCGCCCGCTGAGTGAGGAGGAGAGCCAGCTTTTAAGCACAGTTAACAAAATGAAAAAAAGGAAAACATGGTGGACAATTTAGCGGGCTTAGGCCAAATGCGAATTAGGTGCGCTAGCATTCCTGTTTTTAGTTCGGTTTAGGTGTTTGTTCTACTATAGGTGGGGGGACACTTAGGCTCCGCCTTCAGGGTATGCGACGCTATAGCGATAATGGGTTAATTGCCCATATGTGCGGAATTGGTGATTCTCTATTGTACATTCATAGATCCCTGGGAGTCCCCGTAGCTCTTCTGGAGCAGTGATGCAAAGGTTAAGCAGTGCGCCACTGCCCAGCGATGGCAGGTGCTGCTGCCGGTTGGGGCTTGGGAGACCCAGGTTGTTCTTCCAGAGCAACCTGTTGCGACCAATCATTATTTGAACTGCTGCCTGCCACAGTTGGCAGGCTGTGATGACGTCACAAGGTCACATGACCTAGGTAGCCCACCTGCCACCTAGAGGGTCCACCTATAGGGCAGGTTGCCCGCAATCCGGTGGACACACAGAGGCACCTCACAGGCAACGGCTAAGCGGCTGAGTGAAAGTTGTAGTGGTATCGCTGTACAGCAATTTGGCGTTATTATTAGGCTGGTCCGAAGAAGCTCTGTCGTTCTGACGCATCCTAGTCCCTGACCAGTCACAATTGTCTTGTTCTACGGAGCACGACAGATCGCGTGTGCACGTGAAGTTGCAACGAAGAAGTCGCACACCTGTCACTGCCTCTGTCACCGTCCCGCGGATCAGAGAAGCAACAGCAATTGGTGCGTTGCTCCCACCACTAGACCGGCCACTCCGGAGCCCGCCTGAATCGCGTGGCCTTAGACGACACCTTCTGTGCAGTGCCTACTGCCTTTACAAAAATGTCCGTAAACTGGCTATAGAGTCTCTATAGACTGCCTAAGGCCCGTCTAAAGAAATTTTTGTGAGGGCACGACCGACCTACGCCGCCTTTATGTCGCAGCTCCTGCCGGACGGCACCTACACCGGCCGACACGTCAACCCAGGAGCCCTCGCTTACGATTAAATGTGACAAGTGCGGTATCATTTGCTCCTGAGAAGGCAAGACAACTACGCAGCTATTGGCGAAGCTATTTAGCTGTACAGCTGGGCGCTGTCAATTCATGTTATTCGCGTTGCTGGTCCATTCCAGTTAAATTCTGTAAATATCGTAATCTTACTCACCGCTTGAGGATACGAAAAAAATCTCCGGTTTTGTTATTTTTTTCTCAACTGGACTGTCTGGATGTCATTCTCTTTTATTGCAACTCTGAGCATCGAGTCAGCAGGTTATTCGTAAAAGACGAACCGTACCCTTCATCCCATTAAGGGGCGGCGTCGCAGCGGACTTCGGCGGTGTCACGATGGCCAGGGGCGGCGTGGCGATGTACGGCGACGACAGGTGCGACAGCCAGCTCCGCGTCCCGGATCCCGTTGGCGGTTTGAAGTGCGTCTTGGCTGTCCCGGGAGAACCCCACTCGAACTCGGTGACAGGGGGCAAAGTGGTGTGCGGTGTCGTGGCCGGTTCCTTTTTCAGCTCATGAGGCGGCTGGACGATCGGCTTGCGCACCGACGCCCCGCCTATCTGTAGCGGGGACCCTTCCTTCTTGAGCAGCGCCGGTGCCGCCGGTTCCGATGTGAGCATGGTGCTACGCAGCACCTGCAAACACCCGCCATCACAGATGAGGGGATGCAACGAAATCGTATACAAACTCGACCTCCTGGAAATGATCAATAGGACAGTGTTCGTCTATTTACTCCACCGCAGCGGCGGCCGAGTGGTTTGTGCATCCGCCTCGCGTGCGGAAGGTGCAGGGTTCGATCCCCAGTGCCGCCGGGTACCCACCGGTGATACAATGAGTACAGGTTTTCCCCTCACCTGATGATCGACTTCTTTAGGGTGAAATGCTTGGGAAATGGATCTTTGACCCCACCTTGAGAAGACGAAAACACCTTGTGTCATGGCGCTATTTGGCCCCAGATGCCCTTGCGCCACAAAATTCCAGAATCATCATCATCGTCCATATGCTTCAGTCTAGTTCGCGCCAGCGCCTCACTGCGCAATGTATATGACCAGCAAGAACAAAGCACATGTTTATGGCACTAAGCTATCGAACACAGTACCACATTGGTGTGCCTTGCCGTGGCTAGGAGGGCAAGTGTGTAGTTGTTCCGGGAAGGACAAAATACTGCATGCCCTCGGTGTCGCGACCGGCTTGAGAATCGCAGCCTAGTCACCCTCTGCGGTGGGCCAGTGGCCACGACCATGCGGATACTGAGTGAAAGGTAGAGGGATCGAATCTAGGCCACGCCAGCTGCATTTCGATGGAGGTGAAATGCAGCAACTCCTCTATGCAGTGCGACGTCACTGTAGGATGAAAAAACCCTGGGTAACTGAATTTAACATTGAGTCCTTCCACTCTGGCGTCACTTAAAGAGCACGTTAGAGGGTAGGAAAATGGGATTCTGGACAACACAAAACAAAATGGGAAAGGTTATGGGGGGACCTAAGTTCGCTAGGTCTCATTTCGCCCAGGCGAAGACAAAGTCCTCTTGTCGGAACGTTAGGTAGTGGGCTAAGGCTCCCGTCCGACGCTTGTTTATTTTATTTTGTGTTGTCATAGCGCATACGTGTAACTTAAGAACCCTACACCCGACGTACCATACTGCATGATGCCATACAATGTCATACCGACACCATGTTCGACACTGTACTGTGTGAGACATGCAGTTAGAAATAGGAAAAGTTGAAACACGGGACTGCTTCACATGCCGCACCTGCGACGCCTGCATAATCGTTACCGTTCCTGCTTTCAGTTCCTTCTTTTTACTATACCATACGCGGAGGCTCAGTGGCTTTGGCATTCGGCTGCTGAACCCAAGGTCGCAGGTTCGATTCCGGTGTCGGCAGCCGTATTCCGATGGAAGGGAAATACAAAGGCGTCCGTGTGCTGTGCGATGTCATAGCACTTTAAAGAATCACTGGCGGTCTAAAGAAATTAAGTCCTGTCTCAAAAACGGGGACAACGCACTGTTCGTGATTCAGTGCGGATCCATTTTTCTGCTGGGAACCATGAACCACACAAAAGGCGGTGGTCCGCATTTGATATCAGTGGGACGTGCGGAACCAGCGAAGAACGGCGTCGAAATTTTCCTCATCGGTTCGCATTGCATCATATTGTTAGCGCTCGGTCGTGTCCGAAGCGTATTCCACCTTACCTCGCCAAGCATATACTCAACAGTAGATATCTCACGTGAGGGTGGAAGAGAGATATCTGCGATAAACCGCCGCGTTCACCTCTGGCAAGGCCTGCTGGTCTTTGGGAGCTGAGGGATCTGGCTCGTAGGTGATCATGAGTCTCTGCTCTTCTTGGGAGCCCTCCCGCTGCGGCGGCTGCTTGTCGGCCATGGCGTCGCTTCTCGGGGCTGGCCTAGCACGCGATGACGGGTGGACCTCACCGAGGCCCCTCCAGATATGGCTCGCCCCACTTGCCCCCACCCGCGGCAGCTGCTCCGATGGCCGCCCCGCCCCGTGGCAAGCGGCGAAGACGACGACGCTGGGGTGCAGAATGGCTCCTCGGGAGGACACTTGAGAACGCGGTTTATGCACCACTGCCCGGTGCTATGGCATGTGCCGGTGGCTGGACATCGGCCAGTTGCGTTGCGTATACGTTAGCGAAGCGTGTGAGAATGGCCACTGCACTGTAACCCTTTCTTTTTCTTCGTCTTCAGCGCACTCTTTGAATCTGGGGAAGTGAGGTCGTGGATAGAACTTCGGATTGGGCTATTTGGTACATACTTTTAACGGAAAGTGGTGAGCGCAAACATAAGACAATTCACGGAGCCATCCCCGTCGTGGTTGTCCCATTCTCTGTGAAGGTTCTTGCGTTTGCGCTCACTGCTCTCCGAAAAAATCGGGTCATGAATAGAATTTCAACTTGTGACAGTTGGTACAAACTCTGATCATGAATACTAAACCCGGTTGGGATAGTTGGTACATGACATTTGAGGAAATAGAAGACAATTCACAGTGTCGTCCCCGTCGTCGTCTTCCCTTTGTATGTGAACTCAATCGCGTTTGCGCTCACCGCTTAGTGTAAAAGTGGGACCACGAAAAGTACTACGCAGGTGAAGAAAGGTCACTGTACTATATGAAATCCTTTAACCGGGGGGTGGATACTTGGCAGCGCGGGAATTGTCCGTCTTTACGAAAGATAATCAGGCAACGGGGTTTGTTTGGTAGCCATGCTGTGGAACATTTAAGGCACCCCTCAGGCTTTAAATCCGTGTGAGGTTAGCAGAACCCTTGTCTTCACCATTCGAGGCCTTGTCCTCTGTTGGGATGCCGTAAGAACTTCACTATACGGATGAGTAACGAGCAAAGAGGTTCAGTCTCCGTCAAAAGTATAAAGACCAAGGGGTTCGCTTCTAAGCTGGTTAGCGGGGCTCCCTAGGACATCCAGCAATCCAAAGGCTGGAATGATTGAGGACTCGAAGCCATCTATCGTTCGAGGGATTACAGTCTCTGAGTATGCATAACAAGGCACGCTGAAGGCTTCGGAAGCAAATCCCTTGGGCTGTATGTTGTTTGACGGGGCTGTACTTCTGCCATTGCTCATGTCGTTTGACGTCTACCAGTTCAGACGCTCACAAAAATGGACACACGCAAACCAAATTTCTTGAAAGCGTAGGAAATTTTGTGTGCATAAGGGATAAAGTGGATAAAGGGATCAAATAACACGAGCGCTCGTATGCGTTCATCTCTCTCCTGCATGTGTGGTGTTACGCTATTTTATAAATCGTGTGAGGCATGCAGGATTTCTCTTCACCTGGGTGGCTGGTCAGCTTCCCAGCCCTACATTCAACAAGTAAGAATTCCGCTACTCTCGATTCCACTGTCCTGCCGCACTTTTTGCATTGACGAGGTGTTGCGGCAGGTCAACTACGTGAATTAACACGCCTACAACGTGAAGAGCAGCTCATGCCAATGCTGCGTGCTGGCCCGAATAAAAATGCATCCTCTTTCATTTACATTTTCACCTATAGCCGAAAAAATAAACACTGTGGCTCGCCAGCATAGCACTCTGCCATCTTAGGAGTGTTCCGTCCTTTCCTGTTAACGCCCGCAAGGAAATGAATTAGATTTGATGTTTAAAATGAACAGCATTTCCCTGCATCCAATTCTTCTCTTTCATGAAGATTTATTGATTAACCATGATGCCGTCTTACGATTCTTTAGATTCCGCAGTGCAGTTCACCTGTTCATAATGCCCTGAATAGAGCGCATTTCAATAAAAGAACGATATTAATCTTAGATCTATAACCCGGCTTGGCACAAGATGGCCTATGTAGCCAATGTTCCATAAAACATGAAACTCATCTTGATTGCAGTATCATCAATATTAGGAACGTAGGCTAATATTCTCGAGCAAGCGCTGCATCAACACCAAAATTAGAACTCATTATATCACACGATCGTGGGGGCAATATCCTTGGTAAAAATTTTGTAGGTTGTTTCGCTGGGATAGTTTTCGTCATGCATTCCGCATCTTTGGCAGTTGATATTTGGTTCTGTGGGAGAAAATGTTGGAAAATTCTGCTGGCGCATCATTTTGAAGAACTGGTACTCCTACGGGCGAAAGGGAAAACCAATGACCTTTGTAGTCGCTACCGCACGTGACACGCAGGCTTTTACAGGCTTTTCTTTTACTCGGAAAAAGTACTTTGATTTATTCTTTATATATGTACAGTTGAACCTCGTTATAACGAAGCTCAACGGGCCCGGCGATTACTTCGTTATAGCCGTAGCTTCGGTATAGCCAGTGTTGACCAAGCTTCCGAGGGGAGTCGTCATTCGTTCGTTATGCCCGATATTTCTTAATAACCGTTTCGTTATAACGATGTTCAACTGTATCGCGAACGCAGCTTCTGTAACTGCTATACTTGCGGTCTGTACAACACGAACGTCGCCTTTCCTCCGCTGACTGCGCAGTCAGCGACGACGACCTTGCGTTCAGAATTTAGTCAACACTGGCGCGAGTGATTCTCTGCGTGCAAACGGCTGCTGGGCAGATCAACCTAGAAGCGTAGTCGCGCGTGCCACATCACGTGATCGCCGGCTGCACAGCTTCCGCGTGGAAAACTCCCGTGCAGGTCTCTCTCGGTGTCGGTGGGGCAAACAAAGCCTCCGCAAACCCGCAGCTGCCTTCGACAAGAACGGACAAAGGAAAGGAGATAGAAATGTTTCCGTACAAAAGACGTACACGAGAACTGTGCGGCGGTCGGAGTTTGGCTGTATTGGTGACTTTTTTTATTTTTGTTACCGCAGTGGTTGTGTGACGGCCTTTCTAGGGGTTTTTTATATTGTCCATTGTCCGGTACGTCACAACGTTAAGCTTCCATGTTCACCGACCGGCCAAGGAAGATCAACCACATCATCCATGCAATGACGTCCTCCATAGGGCATGTATGGGCCATGTTCGCAGTGGAGGGGGCGCCCATAAGAATGTTCCTATAGGCATGGCAGTAGTAGTAGTAACAGCACTAGTAGTAGTGGTAGTGGTAGTAGTTGTGGTAGTAGTAGTAGGGGTAGTTGTAGTAGTGGTAGTGGTACCCACTGCTACGCATTACCCCTTCGGTAATGCGAAAGCCCTGCGGGTAAAATGAATGAATGAATGAATGAATGAATGAATGAATGAATGAATGAATGAATGAATGGTAGTAGTAGTAGTAGTAGTAGTAGTAGTAGTAGTAGTAGTAGTAGTGGTGGTAGTGGTAGTAGTATTGGTAGTGGTAGTAGTAGTAGTTGTTGTTGTTGCAATATAGTAGTATAAATTCGTAGTAACTGCTCCCTCCGTAGTAGTAGTAGTAGTGGTGGTAGTGGTAGTAGTATTTATTGAAATATAGTAGTAGTAGTATTTATTGTTGTTGTTGCTGTTGTTGTTGCAATATAGTAGTATAATTAGTAGTAATAGCAGTAGTAGTAGTAGTGGTGGTAGTAGCAGTAGTAGTAGTAGTAGTAGTAGTAGTAGTAGTAGTAGTAGTAGTAGTAGTGTCTGGTTATTTGAAATAATTATTAAAGGAAGGAAAACATGGGTGACGGATCGGAAACGGTCGTATACATTCCTCAGACGCCAGATCTGCACCCTGTGGAGAAGGGACACAGTAGAACAAAAATTTACGGGACAATCAGGAAAACTGATGCGACAATTCTGCGATTGCTCTTGGGTTTACCCTCGATGTTTACTGTGATGTTTTTACTCTGAGCCGAGGCTTCACTCAGGCGACAGAATTTTTATGGAGCGTGATGGTGGGTATGTATGAAGTGGTTCTTCAGGGGGGTGGTAGATGGGGTGGTGAGATTGGTCGAGGGTGGCGGTGGATGGGTGGGCAGCCCTCCTACCTACTGGGTGTCGATGGTGGGTGGCGCTTACGGAGGGTGGCGGCTTTGCTCTCCGACGCCGGCATTTTCACATTGTGACGCTAGCAGTGCTTTCGCAGTAATAGGGAGATGAAAGCGAGAGGAATGGTATGAAAAATAGCGCGGGTGATTATATTTACAACCATGGTAGTGATAACAAGCACACGACCTCCTCACAAGGTGTTAGGAAAAATGCTCGTCCGCATGTGTCCTTTCACAGTAGCGAGCAGACCTGGCGGTGTACAGTCGGGGGTATTATAAGAGGGAACATTATAAGTTTGAGCATTCATTTATTGATTACTTTGTATTTATTTGTGACAAGGCAGTTTTTTGGCCGTTTGTATAACTAGTTTTCTTCTTCTCCCATGATATTCAAAAGTCACTCTCAGGTTTAATGAGGAAATAACCAGAAAATTCGCAATTTTGAGCAAGAAGTTTGTTTCTTCTGATGCTGCTCACGACTGTACGCTCATTGCTTAAAGATATACTGCCCCAGGAGAGGAGAAAAGTGCGCGAAAAATTTCCGCAATTATTTGTTATTAATTTACAATGCTGAAGCATTGACGCCAAGTGCGTAGAGAAACTATACCGTGGCGAAATTTGCAATGCAAGCGTATATTAGTCTAATACATTTATGTAGTTTTGTATTGGTCCTCTTTTACTCTCCTATGGCTATTAACCGGTCTAAAAGGGAGCGGCATGTAAAATTGGAAACAACGACAGCCCAAACTCATTTAAAGCCATCAGTTAGTACCGTCTTCAATTAACAGGCAAGCCTGCTTAGTGTCACACGACACATACCGAATTCTACTTCACCATCATGAGGCCGGCGCGCTGCAGCAACGTCACACACGCTCCGGAAAACTTTTATGCTGGCGCCATCTAGTGCCTAGAAGGTCAACCGTTTTGACTGTAGCAGAGAAATGAGGTTCTGAAAGCTGCTCGTCCATGGCGCCAGACGCCGCTAGCGAATGCGGCTTCGTCGTAGACGAGATCAGCGAGAGTAGTAAGCGCGAGGCCAAGCAAGCAGAGCAGGCGCTGGACAGTGCGTGTGGAATGGATAAATTCGATCAGGAATAAGTCGACTATGTGGCAATCTAGAAAAAAATCAGTATTGAATCGTTTTATTATAATTCTAGAGGCAATTCCCTGTAGTATGAAGTAAGATCAGGGTATATTGTTTAGAACATACCCTTTAAAAAATATGCTGTAAAAATGAAGACGGGCAGCTTCGCCAGCACACGGCGCGAGATAGTTGCGTTGGCTGTCGGAGCTCGGATTGCCATTTTGACTAGCTCTCCTCAGGCTGTTTTCCCAGGGATTCAACCCTGCAAATCCCGTTACAACTCGGTGGGGGTGCCGGGGCTCGAACCCGGGGGCAAGTGTTGGCTCACGTGCAGTGAGGGGTTGGTTTGAAGAGACAGTTGAATAGTTTCTTAGAATTGCGCAGTACCACTGCAGGTGCGAAAGCTGGTGTGATAAGCATTCCTGGAGGCCTGAATTTCAGTGATAGAGAAGGTAATGTGACGGTATCCATTCTAGACGTCAGTAAGAAACAGTTGTTCGGGTGGCAACTGAGCCACGTGGAATGAACAACAGGTAATTGGCATAAAGGGATGATTATGGAAGTTATATTCGCTATAGCGTAAACTGTATGAAGATCTACAATAAAAAGGTTAGGAAAAATGCTGAAAGATAAAATCAACGCTGATTTGGGTGCCGCGTCTTGAAATGGGCGCTATTATACCGTCCATCTATTTCTTGATCACCCCTGCTTCCATTTGTTCAGATATAATAGATGAAACGCTTACCGCTATGAACGCCTCCTCGGTAAAAAGTAGCAAACGTTGGCTGGAGGGCACGTGACGTAAAGAAACAAAAACGTAATATAGTTTCGGAATCACTGAGAAAAATTAAAGTGGGGAGACAAGCCGTTGCCTCGCTCCTAATAAGCGAGTGTTCGTTATAACTTCGGCAGTTCTAAGTGCGCTAAACTGTATTACATCCTGAAAGTGCGTCCTTTTCAATCATAAGACGCCAACTCCTTGCCATGTTCGCGCCATGTACAGTCCTGAGCAATATAAAATTAAACAAACCTTTTCACAAAACTGCGTATGTCTGCTTATTTTTGCATTAAGTTTCAGAATGACTTTTAGATATTACGCGTCAAGACGAAAACTAGTTAGAAAACAAAAAAAAACTTTGCTTATCACACTTAACTACGGAGTAATCAATAACCGAATGATCAATCTTTGTTCTCTCTGATATTGCTCTGAAAGATGTAATCGCAGATGACTTCCTAGATTCTCTTTACAAACTGTGCACGATATTGTTATGCGCCGCCTGTAGAAAGAACCTTCTCCATAGACCTCGCGACCATTTTGGAGAAACATGTGAATCATTTCTGATACGTCGTATCCGAACATAATTTAAAAATGCGGCTGTTGTTCGATAGCGCTGACATATCCATTCTAACAAAAAAGTGTTGCCCACACAATGCGGGAACAATTCGATAAAAAGCTATGATCAGGACTAGTATAGCGGTATTTGCGGTTGCGCCTTATACACATCAAACATTTAGGATTTTAACTTCTTATTCTAATATTCCTTCATATAGATGGGGTTTCATCCGATGAAACCTGTCATGCCCTCTACCACAGATGTTTTTTTCAGTTATAATAAATTGGTAACACATAACAGTAATAATTAAGCATCACCATCCAAGCAATGCACAAAAGAATGCTTGTCCGTGTGCTGAGATCTCTGCGGATTTATGTTGCCAATAGCCAGTTTTTACGCATTTAAACTGTTTTTCACACAGGCGTGCTTTCACAAAGGCCTTGCCTGCTGTGATGAAACACAGCACTGATGAAACAAACACAGATGCTTGTACAATCACATCTCTCTACTGATGACGTCAAGAACGCGTCAGTTCGGGCCCAATCTAAAATCCACTGCCGGTGGTGTTCCACCGCAGCGTATGTGTAAAAAAATAAAATAGAATGGTGTAGTTGGTATATGGGATTTAAATTTCAAGAGAGATTTAGCAACTCATTGGGCCATGCGAGACCCTTTCAGGCACGGTTCATCATTTTTAGATAAAAATATATTTTCCGTCTATATATTCGGTATAGCCAGGTCCCCAAAAGACAAATATTTAGCCTTTCAACGGAAAATGCATATGGTTAATCTCTTGCACGCATGTGCGAAATTTCTGACAAGGCTTCAAAATACTTAGAAACTGTAATATTTAAACGCAAGGAAATTTGATATAGTACCAAACTGGGAATCGTGGAAAAATTTTCTGTTGGAAGATACACATGCCGCAAGAAATTCAGGGGGAAAAAATGACATTAGTACTGGTTGAAAATATATGCCTGCAAGAAAACGTCAGAAGGCTTGTTACCAAGCTCAATGTTTCGAGAATTATCATTTTCTGCGCTGGCCAGTTCACGTAATAAGCACCCTCTATGCAAAATTAAAAATGCTAAATTTGCTTTTAAAAAATGTGCTGGGTAGAGCACATTTTCAGAAAAAGCTGCGCAGTTCGCCATGTACACAATTGTGTACAAAGCGCTTTAGAGTGCTAAGCGCATCGACATTGCATAGCACGCGTCGTATTTGCGTTTCGCCTCGAAAGCAGCTGCCCCGATAGGAATTCAATTCCGCGACCTTGGCCTCGGCAGCCGACCGCCTAGACGAAAGAGTGGGAAACGACACACTGCACGCAAGTCCGCGAATTCCCCTTCAGCTTGTATCTGAGATAACACGGCACACCCCGCGTCCCGTCACGCTAGCGTAAGCAACGCCATATGCCGACGCCGCCGATAATATTATAGGGTCTCGATGGTAAGCAGAAGCCGTTGGACACGCTTCCGCTCTCCGTCGTTGTCGTCTGCTTCTTTTTACTCACTGCGCATGCGCGGCTTCTGTTCTCTTTTGTTTCTATTTTTATTCCGCCAATAGTAGCGCGCGCAGCGAATGTAACAGAAAATGGCCAAAAGCCGGAGCGGCTGGCTGCTGCGGGTGAAATCAACGACGACGAGGGAGCAGCGGCGGCGGCGTCGGGGGCGGCGCTCGTGCAGCGCGGCTGCAGCGGCGCAAACACAGACACAGGTGGCACCTGCAGCGAAATGGCCGCACCGGACGCCGCCGCGGTGCGGCTGGCCCAAGATTCCAACGCCCGCCCTCAAGTCCTAAAAATTATCGCCGAAGACGTGCAGGCCGCGGACTTCCAGTGGTCGCTGTTCGTGGCCGCGTTGCGCTCCTACCGCTACGACACCGTGCTGCGGCCGTTCCCTTCGTCGTTCGCCGACCTCGCCACTGACACCAAGCACATCGACGAGCTTCGCGACGTCGCCGCTAGGGTTCCCCCGCTCTCCGCGCTGTTGCCCGGGGCGACGGCGACCGGCGGCGGCGCCTCGAGCGGCTTCCCTACAAACGTCCCTCCAGAGGCCTGGGAACTCCTGCTCTGGGTCCTCACGTCGGGCGGCGTACGTCTCAAGTCATGCAACAAGGAGGACGTCCCGGAGGTCAAGGGCTCTCCCGTTGACGTCGTATTCGAGGTACAGCACAGCCCGCAGATAGACAGGCGCTTCGAGAGCGCCCGCGGCGACCGAGAGGTCTTCTTCGCCTACCACGGCTCGCGACTGGACAACTTCTACTCCATCCTCCACAACGGCCTCCTGGCGCACATGAACAAGAACTCCCTCTTCGGCACCGGCACCTACCTGTCGAGCGAGCTGAGCGTCTCGGCTACGTTCAGTCCGGCCGGCTACGGCTGGCAGCACTCGCTCGTCTCCCCGGAGCTCTCCTGCGTGGCCATGTGTGAGGTCGTGGACCACCCGGACGTCAAGTGCCAGGACAGGGCTCGTAGCAAGCCGTCCAGGGCGTACGCCGAGGACTCCATGGGGGGCAAGGTTCCCGAGAAGTACTACCTCGTGCAAAACAACTCGGTGGTGCGCGTCAAGTACCTGCTCGTGTACACCGCGTCGCGTCCGCAGCCCCCAACGCCGGACATCCTGCCGGCGGGCATGTTGGACTCCGCGGACGCGTGTTGTTCCATGGGGTGGCAGGACTTTCTGCGTAAGAACAAGTCGTGGCTTATGGTGGCCGCTTACGCGGCGCTTCTATGCGGGATAGGGCTGTCCAGTTCCCACGTGGGCCACAAGCTGATGCTGAAGCTCTTCTACCGGTGACGACGGCTCCTCTCGCTCGCTGTGCGTGTTCCTGAAAGACCATATGGAACGCCGAAATTGGCGGGCGTTGTTCCTAACCTTGCGTTGAGTTAAGCAAAGCCCAAGGACTCTCTTGTTTTCAAGCTCTGACAGCACCAACAAGAAAGGCTGTCGTCGAAGTTTGAATTCTTCCGTGATAACCAGAAAGCTGCCTTTTCCAGGTACTCTGTATAGTCGGCGTATTGTACCAAGGACCCATCAAGGCGGTGTTCGGGCACATGTGGACCAGTATTAAGAAAAGAAGTTCCGGGAAGGGTATAACGCTCAAAGTGCCTCAGTGAAATTAAATTACGGTGCCACCTGATTTCTAGTTTTCATGCCCTGGTCTATTATCGTGAATGTGTTGAGCTAAGAATGTGCTGTGACTTAGGCGAGGCTCTGGCTTGCGCTGTCTGTTGACCGGTATGGTAACCTTACAAACGGGCTGAATAAAGCCCCTCTACAGCTAGCAGTTATGGAAAAAGCAGAGCATGGGAACATCTCCCTGCTACCATGAATACTTGTGTCAAGGCATCCATATCGGAATCATTAAGCGACAGATCGTTTTCTTAATCGAGCTGCCCAGCACTGAAGGGTGCACAAAAAGTCGTGCCGACACGTGTCACTCAACAAACGACGAAAAGGCGGGTCGTTGCTGTTTCTGTCTCTAAGAGCGTTTTTTTGCTGCCTCTCCCGTGTGTACACGGCTTTGAAATTGCGAATGAGGGCGCGTTTGTGGGAAACTCGCCGGCCATGTGAGCATGTGGCCGTAGTAATCGCTGGGCGTGCCCCTTCTGCTGCGTCCGCCACTCCCCAGATGATATTGCGCATCTGCTCCAGGACAGTATACAGGGTGTTTCATCCGAAACTGACACCAACATTTAAAAGTGGGCTCTTTGATATAGAGAGGCGCTATCTTGGGCACAGCATCGTAAGCGGTGGTGTGAATCGCAATACAGGCAAGACTTAACTAGCGGAATGGTTAAACAATACAAAAATGTTAAATTTTTAAACATCACTGTAAAGCTTCCGATTTAATGAGATGCTCGTAGCACACCGTAAATATTATGCGTATCAGACCGCGCGGTCAGAAAGAGCGCTAACTGCGTCTACAAGCACGCATCACTGTGATAGTTAAAAAGATAACTGTTTAATATTGCTTGGCCAGACTACTGGTAAACGCGCCCTAGCTGTATTGTGATGCACTCCAGCGCTGACAATGCTATGCCGAAGAAAACGCTCTAAACTAACTCTAAATGCCCATTTTGAAAGAAAAAAAATTCCACAGCACATTTTTAACACCCTGTATAGCAGCTGTTCTGCATTACAACTTCGTGTTAAGCGAGAAGCCTGAGTATCCGAGGTATCCATGTGACGTCACATGCGCCATTTTATGATACAGTTCGAAACTACAGCAGTAATGAGGAATTACTGATCAGCATCCACACAAGCGCGGTCATAAGGCTACAAAGGAATGTTATACAGCTTCCTCATAAAATTCGTAGTTGAAAAGTTTTTGTGGATTGCAGATATCAACTTCTGGACATTGAGCTCCTCACAACGTATAATAATAATAGTAATTGGTTTTTGGGGAACGGAAATGGCGCAGTATCTGTCTCATATATCGGCGGACACCTGAACCGCGCCGTAATGGGAGGGATAAAGGAGGGAGTGGAAGAAGGGAAGAAAGAGATGCCGTAATGCAGGGCTCCTGAATAATTTCGACCACCCTGGGATCTTTAACGTGCACTGATATCGCTAAAGATCCTCAGGTGGTCGAAATTATTCCGGAGCCCTCCACTACGGCACCTCTTTCTTCCTTTCTTACCTTTTTCCTATCTTACCTCTTTCTTCCTTTCTTACAATACCAATTCCTCTTTCATCGAATCATTCTCGTTTCTCTTGCTGGCAATAACGAAGTAATCGTGACAAAATGTGTGCGGCTGACTTCGCAAATTTTGACCCCGATTATGCCTCATCGAACTTCGTACCGAATTTTATCGGGACGCTGGCGTATACAGCTGCTCCAGTGTCACAGCGCTTGGCTGTGACTTCGTCTTGTCTTCAGTAATGCAAGAATATTTAGCCTGCACACAATATATTTAGCGTACACAAAATTTAGCCTGTCAGTATGGAGCAGCGAATCTGGACGTTGATATTAAGCACGAATACACGCCAAGATGGTGCTACATAATGGGCCTGTACACTCTGAGCACGAATACGCCTACGTGAGAGTAGAAAGCAGTAATTAGTTACTAACTTTTTACTCGTTTCTGTTTAGAGTGTGCTGCCTGTACCCAGATATGTGTGCAGTCGTCAGCAGTATAAGCGGGAACAAAGGTTTAGCACTAAAATATTGGTTTATTTATAACTGGGAGTACCGAGCACAGTTTTTGCAGTTCTAACTAGTTTTTCTCTTGACGTATAACAGACAAAAGTCATCCTCATAGCCAGTCAATAACCACAAAATGCGGAATTTTCTTCGAAAAGCCTCTTGTATTGCTTACGACTGTGGATGTTCACCAGGTGAAGGAAGCAGACACAGTCTTCCGCACAGTTTATTTTGTTCTGTAGTATTCCTTTCGGGTATACGGTTAAATTTGTCGCTTACAAGTGCTGTTCGGAACTGTATTCTGGTTCAGGAACGGCACTGCGTCACAGCTGACGTGCGGGCCGGTTCAGCGTGCTGTGTGACTGTAGGTGCGTGAGACTCGCGGATCTAAATACTGCACCGAACAACGTATCTTATGAAAACTCCCACCCCCCACTACCACCCTTCACGGACAAAAAAAAAAACAAAACAAACTACTTAATGTAAGGGGAAGTTGTGCGTATTTATGTTCGCCATAATCGGGACAGACCTCACACAGACACTTTGCTCGGCAGCATACACAACAATGATAAGTTCATGGGGATTGTGATGGCGGTAAAAACGGCTGGCAGTAAAGTGTTGCGACATTTAAAAACATTATCTCAAATGCGCTTTAAAAAAATGAATGTCTGCTTCATGCACGTATGGGCAGGTTTTGCAAAAGGTTAGGAACTGTATTCGGTGTATTCGCCAGCTGTTGAAGCAGTTATCGGTTCTGCTGTATTACTCCGTTGTTCGGCTCGATCGCGAGTACAGAAGTCCATGGGTTCGACGCCGGCCACATGTTGGTGGAAGCAGAATTTAAAAAATGGAATTTGCACACGTGCACTCGGTTATTGATGCGCGTCCGTCGGAGCTAGGCACCTGAAAATATCTGTATTGTGCGTTGGTGTTTACTGGTAAGTTAAGCGTTGTGGTTTAGGTCGGGGGGTTTACGTCGCAGTAAGCATCGCGTATGCTGGAATTGCGGAATCAGGGTGTAGAAGAGTCTTATGGGAAAATACTCGAATATATCTGAA
This sequence comes from Amblyomma americanum, assembly GCA_030143305.2. NCBI lineage: Eukaryota > Metazoa > Arthropoda > Arachnida > Ixodida > Ixodidae > Amblyomma > Amblyomma americanum. The sequence continues at coordinate 37,479 of JARKHS020027276.1, read as the reverse complement.
AAAAACTGCACAGCTATCATAGTCCTTCATAAAGTCAGCAACAAAATTCCGACAAGGAAGGATGCCATGCAGGGAGACAGGATCTCGCCAATGCTATGCACCGCCTGTTTACAGCAGGTATTCCGAGGCCTGGATTGGGAACAGTTGGGGATAAGAGAATACCTACGTAATCTGCGTCTCGCTGATGACATTGCCCTGCTAAGTCACCCAGGAGATGAACTGCAAAGAATGATCAATGAGTTAGGCAGGCAGAGCGAAAAGATGGGCCTTAAAATCAACATGCTAAAAACCGCACTAATGTTCAACGGTCTCGGAAGGGAACAGCAGCTTACTATTGCTAGTAAGGTGTTGGAAGTGGTGACAGAATACGTCTACTTAGGGCAGGTAGTGGCTGCAGATCCTGATCGAAAAAGTGAAATAACCAGAAGGATAAGAATGGGGTGGAGCGCATATGGCAGGTTCTCTCAGATCATGAATGGCAGTTTACAAATATAGGCTACCTCAAGAGAAAAGTGTACAGCAGCTGTATCTTACCAGTACTCACCTATATACGGGGCAGAAACGTGGAGGATAACGATGGGGGTTAAGCTTAAGTTTTAAGGACAACACAGCGAGCCATGGAAAGAAAAATTACAGGTAAGATACCGGAAGCGGGCAGAGGGTGAGATAACGTGGGTTAATGCCATCCTAGTCGAAATCAAGAGGACGAAATGGGCTTGGGCCGGGCATGTAATGCGAAAGCAAGATGACCGCTGGTCCTTAACGGTAACGGGGTGGGTTCCAAGAGAAGGCGAGCGTAGCACGGGGCGGCAGAAGGTTAGGTGAGCGGATGAGATTAACAAGTTTTTCAGGCATAGGGTGGCCGCAGCTGGCAATGGACAGGGTTAATTGGGGAGACATGGGAGAGGCCTTTGGCCTGCAGTGGGCGTAGTCAGGCTGATGATGAACCATCGCGTCAACACAGGCAGCACAGACATGGGCCCGTTCTTCCGCACTTACTATAAGTTACGTACTTTTCATTGCACTATTCTAATGTAAATAATTCCAAGGCTTTCTTGCCTCAGATTTTTGTAAATACGCACTCTTTTCTATTTCTTTCGTCTCATCTTCATACGCTTCATTTTTATACATAACATGGTTTTTGTTAAGCGCTCGTTACGTTGAAGTTCCCATCAGTGATCACAGAGGTCTTCACACATCCCGGAGGCCATGCTACAGCGCCATTCACTTAAAAACGGGGGCAACCCGTCCCTCTCGGTACTGACGTCACGAGTTTCTATCTAGTGGTGAGAAAATTCTCTAATTCAATTTTCTCACTAATAAATGCTTTCCTTGCTGCCGGACAAAACGCTGGCATTCCCAGAAAGATCCGGACAACCGATTTTACTGGAAATTATGATTGAATGAGAGGCAGCTCGATAAGCGATTATACTAATTTGGACTTTGATCAGTTGTCCCCATGTTTATTTATTTATTTATTCAAGATACTCACAGGCTCCGAATAAGAGCACTGTGTGAGTAGGGCATGTAGAGGAAGCGAAGGACACGAAAGGAGACAAAAGCAAATCATGCATCACTATACAACAGGTGACAACTAACAATGGTGACTAAAATTTGAATCAACAGTGTACAAGGCAGCGTATAAAGCAACTAACAAAACCACAGCAGTACTTGCTGTTTGAAGGCTACAGGGTCATGAATGCTAGCAATGCGATCAGGAAGATCGCATGTGAGATTGCAACGTGAAAACGTAAGTGGCCTTATTGACAATCTCTTCTCTCATTCATTCATTCATTCATTCATTCATTCATTCATTCATTCATTCATTCATTCATTGACATGATTCATGAGTGGAATTAACGACTACGCGAGCGACGGAGCGACGTTAAGCTTCGAGATATTCCCTTTCTCTGAAAGTTCGGACCCGGTATTCAAAACACGCCGAAATCACACCCGCGTATTCCGGCGCAGGGCACATTTAAGCATTGTTTATACAAGCGCACCGCGAGTGTCGACCTGTTCGAATGAACCTCCTTTGACCTTTGCTCTCCGTAAACCAAGGGTCCACTTGAGCCCATTACGTTACAAGCTGTGCTCGCGTGCCGAAGTGCGGACCTGAATTGATCTTTCCGGCCAGGAATTGTACGCCCGCCCCGTTGTCATGGTGACACCGAAGGGGGGTGTGCCGTGCACGGCGGCCCGCGCTCGGTTCCGGACGGGACAGTCTATAGTTTTGCGTGACTGCGTTCGGTGTGCGCCTGTGCACACGTGTGATGCTCAAGGTCTGCTACAGCGACGATGTGGCGCTGGAACGCTACCTCCGAGGTAAACCCTGTCTCCCTTCTTGACGTGAGACTGTGTGCCATGCTGCACTTGACCCCGAAACTTTTTTCAGTTGTTTGTGAAGGGATTTCATTTGTTTGGTTAGGGCGCTAGGCTACTGACCCGGAGTTCCCAGGCACGAACCCGACCGCGGCGGCTGCTTTTTTATGGAGGAAAAACGCTAAGGCGCCCGTGTGCTGTGCGATGTCAGTGCACGTTAAAGATCCCCAGGTGGTCGAAATTATTCCGGAGCCCTCCACTACGGCACCTCTTCCTTTCTTCTTTCACTCCCTCCTTTGTCCCTTCCCTTACGGCGCGGTTCAGGTGTCCAACGATATATGAGACAGATACTGCGCCATTTCCTTTCCCCCAGAACCAATTAATAAGAATAATTTGTGAAGGAACGCGGCGTACCATTCAAGGCTCTGTTATTGTTTTGCGAGCGTTTTCGTCGTGCACTGCTTCTCGAATGTCCCGGGACTTCTGACAAGTGGTGGAATAACGGTTTATTTCATCTGACGTGGGCAACGACGCTGCGACTCTTTTGAAAACAAGCATATTTTTTCCCGATTGTTTAATGGAGACTTGCGCTTAAGTGCACCCATATTACAAAAAAGAATCAAAACAGACTTATTTATTTATTTATTTATTTCAACTACCTTACAGGCCCGTAGGGCATTGTGTAAGGGGGGGCGGAAAACCATCAAGAACAAATTTAAAAGGGGACAAACAAAAACAAGGCAATATACATGATCAGTAAAAAATTTGATACACTTCAATATAATACAGAACAGTTGACATAGGAACACAGAAATAGAAACGCATGATAAGTAAAGCATAACAATAATAATAATTGGTTTTTGGGGAAAGGAAATGGCGCAGTATCTGTCTCATATATCGTTGGACAACTGAACCGCGCCGTAAGCGAAGGAGTAAAAGAAGGACTGAGAGAAGAAAGGAAGAAGGAGGTGCCGTAGTGGAGGGCTCCGGAATAATTTCGACCGCCTGGGGATCTTTAACGTGCACTGACAACGCACAGCACACGGGCGCCTCAGCGTTTTTCCTCCATAAAAACGCAGCCGCCGCGGTCGGGTTCGAACCCGGGAACTCCGGATCAGTAGTCGAGCGCCCTAACCACTGAGCCACCGCGGCGGGGCGATAAGTAAAGCAAACGTTGACATAGGAACACCGAAATAAATCCAAAAGAGGGACCCAGGGTACATTACACAAAAAATAAAATTAAAAAGCACATGGCGCGTTTACTATTGTCAACAAAATTTGTAAACAGAAATACGAACAAAAGGAGATAAAAAGTAAGCGAAATGTGTAACGGAAAACGTAAAAGAGATTGCATCAGCATGTTAACATGACTTCAGTGAAATGTGCAATGAGTTAGTGATGGAATGAGCATGATCTATTGGAGTGCGCGTACTTGTGAAGTAATGTTAGCAAAGCGATGTCACGGCGTATGCCTAAAGATTGCGAAGAAAGATCGGTTTTAATCTGAGTGACGCTTGAAAGGTAGTTATAGTTTTTAGAGATGAATCGGGCTGCCCTATTTTGGACGGTTTCTAATGTGGTGACCATGTTGTTGTAATAAGGAGACCAAATTCTCCAGTGATGTGTGTATGTGAAGATTCAGTCTGAGCAGACGTCTGTGCTATATGGAGCCAGAAACTTTACACGAACACTGCGTATACAAGTGGCTGCCTGATCTCTAGCAAGTTTTGATATCAACATTCTATGCGTTTCCATGCCCACGGGCTGTCTATGCACTGGAAGGTTCTTCTGTTTGTTGTTGCACTATGCATGCCTGCGCCCCGTAGTACTCTCTACCTTCGCATGAGTTATACTGCGGCGTTGCCACCGCACCGACGCTGCAGCGCTTACAGCGTTTGCCCGATCTGCATCCAACGGATTAATTTCGACCACCTGGGAGTTCTTTAAAGTCCCGCCGCGGTGGCTCAATGGTTAGGGCGCTCGGCTACTGATCCGGAGTTCCCGGGCACGAACCCGACCGCGGCGGCCGCGTTTCGATGGAGGCAGAACGCTAAGGCGCCCGTGTGCTGTGCGATGTCAGTGCACGTTAAAGATTCTTAGGTGGTCGAAATTATTCCGGCGCCCTCCACTACGGCACCTCTTTCTTCTTTCACTCCCTCCTTTATCCCTTCCCTTACGGCGCGGTTCAGGTGTCCGCCGATAAGTGAGACAGATACTGCGCCATTTCATTTCCCCAGAAACCAATTTCCATTTTTTTTCTTTATCCCTTCCCTTACGGCGCGGTTCAGGTGTCCAACGATATATAAGACAGATACTGCGCCATTTCCTTTCGCCAAAAACCAATTATTTTTTTTTTCTTTAACGTGCGCTGACCTCGTACAGCACACGGGCGTATTTGTGTGTGTGTGTGTGTGTGTGTGGTGTGTGTGTGTGTGTGTGTGTGTGTGTGTGTGTGTGTGTGTGTGTGTGTGTGTGTGTGTGTGTGTGTGTGTGTGTGTGTGTGTGTGTGTGTGTGTGTGTGTGTGTGTGTGTGTGTGTGTGTGTGTGTGTGTGTGTGTGTTTCAGTTTCGCCTCCACGTGAACGCGACCGTAGTGCATAAGAGGCTGAGCAAACTACGTCAACGGAGAGAAGGAGGAAGACGCGTGTGTTTGCATCAACCCTGTGCTTTCAATACGGATATATTCTACAGAGGATGGAGGGTTCATCAACAGTTAAAAAAAAACCTCTCTGACAGCTTCGAACGTTAGAAACATTCCTCTCAAAGCCTCCAGGACGCAGTTGTGTGCTCTAAAACGCATTATGCCGTTCCTTCGCTCCGCCCCGACGTGTCCACTTCGCTGCCCAAGGCCAGAATGTTTTGGCGTCGAACGACACTCGGTGCATTCTTCATGTTTACCAGGGCATTCATGTTTCGCGACCTTGACCAGCGCGCGCGTCGTCTATTACCTACAATTAGAGGAAACGATGGGCGAAAGAAAAAACAGGGAGAAAAATATGCGCTCGAGCGTCGCCTCGTAGCAGCTCTGCCGGGAGGGCAGGCAGAACCCACTCAGTCGTCTTCGCGGGGATTCGCAAGCCGCAGCATGAAGATCGTCCGCAAGACGCTCGAGTCTCAACGCCACAGGTTCGGAGCCAGTCGGATATGTCTCCTTGCAGGTCAGCCTGTTCGAAACGAACTTTAGATTCTGACATCTTTGTTTATGTGTTGATCAAGATGAAAACGGGTTTTTGGGGAAAGGAAATGGCGCAGTATCTGTCTCACATATCGGCGGACACCTGAACCGCGCCGTAAGAGAAGGGACAAAGGATGGAGTGAAAGAAGAAAGGAAGAAAGGGGTGCCGTAGTGGAGGGCTCCGGAATAATTTCGACGACCTGGGGATCTCTAACGTGCACTGACATCGCACAGCACAATGTTCTTTGTTGAGTGATCGTCGTTTACAAAATGGTCTATAGTTTATAGACTATAGTCTATAGACTTTTTATAGACTCTGCTGCCTTCCTATAAATATTTCTTTTTGTCTACTTATAGTCTATAGACTGTCTATAAACGAAAGTGTACTAAAAGTGTATGGCTATAAATTTATAGATTGTCTATAAACCTCTCTATGGGATTTGTATTGCCTATAGACTGTTCTCTAGGGTATGTCTACAGAAAGTCTATATAAATTATAGACGGAAATCTACGGACATTGTATAGAGTATCTAAAAATTTTGCAAGGGTATAAAGCTACACGCCACTTGTGACACTTGTAAAGGGCTTATGCTTCGTGAACTTTCTCGGGCTTGTGCCGCAGTAGCATGGACTGCTCGGATTCTTGGCAGGTCGTTTCGAACAAGCTGCAACGCAGCAAGAAGACGAGGGCCACAGAGGAGCTAAATTCATTACGATTTAAAGCTTGCGTTATCGCCTTCTCGTGCTTTGTCTGTTTTCTTCTTGTTGAGCTGAAGTTCCTTTTAAAAAAAACGACAAAGAACTCTCCCTGAGGACTCGTTGTTGGGTGATTGAGGGCTGTCAATGCAAAACAGAGCGCGAACCTTGCCTTGAAACAATTTCCGCCGGGAAACCGCTGTTTTGGGGCTACAGCATTCTACGCGCTGTTCCAGAGGGACGGTTTCCGCGCGTTACGCACTTCGGAGGCTTCTGTCATTTTAGAACCAAAGAACAGCTTGATCTTAAAAAGAACTATGCCTCTATGTTTCCTGCACTCCAGGCATGTGCTGTTGTCCCCATTCACGCGAATTTCACAGTCGACAAAGCTTTTTTCATAACAACTAACTAACGAGAACGTCATGCTTGCTATCCACTCTCAAAGAACCGCTCAGAGTAAATGCTTCGTACACAGATAAGCCGACACTGCGGGTAGATTCCCAGTGCCCGCGTGCCAACGGGTGATGCAATAAGTGCAAGCTTTCCCCTGCAGAGAAAAGCTGGCGCTTTCCCCGCGTACATCCTTGTGCCGTTCCCCTAAAGCAGCCCTGATGCACTCCCCTACATTTAAAGCAGAAATGAGTAAAAAGGGAGTACAGCTTACTCCCTTCTTAGTGCCGTATAGGTGTATTTGTGTGCAGGCGAAAGAACGAGGCAGTGGCATGTTGCTCGGCTTATAGTAATAATAATGATAATAATTGGTTTTCGGGGAAAGGAAATGGCGCAGTATCTGTAACATATCGGTGGACACCTGAACCGCGCCCTAAGGGAAGGGATAAAGGAGAGAGTGAAAGAAGAAAGGAAGAGAGAGGTGCCGTAGTGGAGGGCTCCGGAATAATCTCGACCACCTGGGGATCTTTAACGTGCACTGACATCGGCTTATCTCCAGACGAAATGTTTGGGATATGGCTCTCTGACTGCACTTGGTGTAAGGAAAAACACCTTGTGGCGCGGTGCTATTTGGCGAAAGCTGCCCGTGTACCATAAAAAGTCATCATCATCATCATCAACAATCAGCCCGTGGAAAGAGAGGTTACAAACCGCTGATGCGTATGCTTTCGTAATAAGCCCTTGAGACCTCCATAAGAGAGACAAGAAGTAACATAACACTGCCACGGCTATTTATCATTTTTTTCATGATTTTTTCATCACAGTTTGAGAACCAGAACAGAGGACTAGCGTGGGAACACACGAACGGCGCTGGTCGTAACTTCAGCTGTCAGAATTTGTCAGAACTGTCAAAAGCTTGTGTAGCATTCTTGGGCAAAAATTTTGAAAATTGGAATATTGTAAGGTACTGTTATGGAAATATTGAAAGTAATAGTCCATCCTTCTGACGCGTCGCAAAATTTTTCTTTTAAAGTTTTTGCATCGCTCGTAGCGAGCAATTAAGACTGCCATAGAATGAGGAACGTTTTTGACAATAGAAAAACGTTAATAGCAAAAAAATCCAGGCCTGCGGACGGGAGATCTGCGCATATATTATTTGTTATAGTGAAATATTGCAGTATATTTAAAAATTGCGTTCATACCAAGTAGAAGAATACGGCCGAACGGTGTCAAAAATACGACAAAATGTTTTGTTGCTCTGTCGTAACGACAGATTTTTCTACTGTTTTGTAGTACTTTTATGTTGTACTGTTTTTTTGTGTTCCTTTTTTGCAGTTCGTAGTTCAGCAGTAGTTTTCAGTAGTAACTACACACAATTCTGTTGTTACCACAAGTTTGTGGTCGAAAACATTGCAGGAAGTCTGTTGTGACAACAGAAACTTTTTTGTTGTGCTTTTCGAATCGGATGAACTCTTTCCCTTTGAAAAATGCTCTGGTCCAGAACTGCTGAATATGTTCAGCGCCGTGCATGTCTGCGTCTCTTCTCGTTCTCCGTCCTGGTTCTGAAGCGCTGTTGAAATATTATGAAGGAATACCAATCTGCCGTTCTTCCTCTGTCATAGCTAATCGGCTAATGGTCGTCGTGGCACGGCTTCGTAATCCCACTGATCCGCTTCAGGTCTCCCGGGCTTTGTCCGTTATACCCTCCCGCACTACTTGCGCGAGACGAGCTCGCCAGCTAATCGGATGAGATTTCGTCGCTTTTATGGTAAAATCCTTTTTTTATGCAAGAACATGGCAGGCAGAAAATGAAAGACGGCCATGGCGGACGAATTTCGATGGAGGCGAAATTCTAGAAGCCCGTGTACTGTGCGATGTCAGTGCACGTTAAAGAACCCCGGGTGGTCGAAATTTGGAGCCCTTCACTACGGCGTCTCTCATAGCCTGAGTCGCTTTGGGACGTTAAACCCCCATAAACAAAACCAAACCAAACCATAAAAGGAAAGAACGAGAGCAGTCACGTTCTCTCATCCTTCGTTCCATGGCGTAATAATAATAATAATAATAATAATAATAATAATACTTGGTTTTTGCGGGGGAAAGGAAATGGCGCAGTATCTGTCTCACATATCGTTGGACACCTTAACCGCGCCGTAAGGGAAGGGATAAAGGAGGGAGTAAAAGAAGAAAGAGGTGCCGTAGTGGAGGGCTCGGGAATAATTTCGACCACATGGGGATCTTTAACGTGCACTGACATCGCACAGCACACGGGCGCCTTAGCGTTTTTCCTCCATAAAAACGCAGCCGCCGCGGTCGGGTTCGAACCCGGGAACTCCGGACCAGTAGTCGAGCGCCCTAACCACTGAGCCACCGCGGCGGGTAAAAAAATACTCTAAAAATACACTCTGAACGCGAATACCCGTGCATGGGAGTAAAAACAAAGTAAGCTGTCCTCTTGCGAATTCCCTTTTATGTAAAAGGGTGTCCGCTAGAGTGCAGTTTACAGCGTTTTTGCTCCTTTCTGTTCAGAGCGCACATTTTAGCGCTTGCTGAGCTGCTGTTGAGCGCACAGTTTTACTGTATTTATTCGTGGAAATTTTGGGGCGATTTCTTGGAAAATAATTATTTTTATTCATTTATTTGAGAAATACTGCAGGCATCCCATTCGCAGGCAGGGGAGGTCGGCACAGTAAGACAATGCAAACAGCGAAACAACAGGAACACATCACACAATAGCAGAATGAAAAAACAAAGCACGGTTGAATATATCGCAATTTAATTGGTGGGCCATAAAAACGGCGAGTTAATCGGCGGGGCGTTCCACTCTGAAGACATGCGTGGGAGAAATGAGAATGTGTGCGTGTTAGTTCGTGAAAATGCAGGGCATATGGTACGATAGTGTTTATTGCGGGAAAGTCGTGAGGAATCTTTAAGGCAGTTTTCAGGTTTAATACCAATTTTGAACAAAAAAAGTAAGGATTGAAGAAAGACTAGTCGGATTTGCTTTCTCTTTTCGTCCAGTGGAACAAGGCCAGCATTACGAAGCATGGATGAGGATGATTGGAATGCTCACAGAGCCACATATGAATTCACCCCTAAGGCTGTTCGAGAAATAAATGAAAATTAACCCATATATGCCGAAACTTCGGGAATTTAAAAAAAATTAAAATATTTTTGATACGAAACGTTTAATTCACTCAGGATTAAGAATCATCCTTTTAATGATTGACATATTTTTCTTAACGCCGACTTTTGAAACGTCTAACCATGTAAGATACTAGGCAAATTCGCTACCTGTTACGTGTGTTAAAGCTTGAAACATTTGACATCAACTTTAAAGTCACATTTCTCATCGCGCACGGTAGTTTTCTGATGACAACACCCAAACCTTGTTTTTCTTGCGGTATCACAATGTGGTCAATGCGGTCAAATCTGCTTACTGCTTTCAGATAAGTCTGGCGGCTCCTTCTGAAAGCACACAACGCAACGCTTGCGTAGGAAAAGTTTAAGGTTCTTGAACCTGTGTCAGTGGGCGAAGATGTAAACATTTAGAATTACTGAGCAAAAAAGCGGTGTCCTACACTTAGGACGCCGGTATATATATATATATATATATATATATATATATATATATATATATATATATATATATATATATATATATATATATATATATATATATATATATATATATATATATATATATATATATATATATATATATTAAGGCGTTTGACACTGCTACTGAATTAAGGCCCCAGAAAGAAAAAAAAAAGATGTTTTGCCTCATGCGATATTCATTTCTTTGTTTTTCGAATTGAACTCACCGTGATACCAGATGTGTGCACCTCCACGCCTGCCCTGCTTCTAGTTGTCACCAATTCGTTAGGGGTGAATTAACGGTGGTAGGATGAGCGCATGCATGCATACATGAGGAGACCGAGAACATGAAGGGTTTCAATAGATTAACGTTGCACTCGATATGAAACTTTTGTGCCCGTCGCGGCGTTTACTGAGTGCCGCAAGATGTCTTACTAGGTGAATGCTCTGCCCTTTGCTCTTTTCGTGTATTTTCTGCACGCCCAGTTCCAAACTTCTGTAATCGATTAACAGCAGGTTCTGCAGCGTAGACATCGAGGTTACAGACCCGTTGCGTCCGCAGCCAAGGGCGTACCCACACCATGAGGTGGTGGTCCAGGCATCACCTGAACTCCAAGCTCCAAAGGCTGCAGACAAGTTGTCGTCCTCGCCACTGCTAATAATAGCATAAAGGGAGATGTGCTCAGGAAAATTCAGAAGGGTGGCTCAAGCACATGAAAGACAGAACACGTTTCTGGTATCTATATCTCGTCTGTACCGCTTATCTTTTGTTACTCTCTGGCAACAATAGGATCCTAGCCTCGATTCCACTCTAGGGTTCTCAGTGTGCATCGATGCATTGCAAACATCCTAGTCTAGATTGAAATATGCAGCATTAGTCAAGTTCCTCAACAGGTCCGAGGCAGTATTGAATTTGGACTGCGATCGATGGCCTGCAACAATAACACGCGTTTCCGTGTATACGCGTAGTTTTAGCGAGACGCCGCTTGCTCCCTCTCCAACTGCGGCGTCAATATTGTCTGGCAAGATGCACCCACAGCGAGAAAGTGCTCCCGCGAAAAACAAACCGACGCTTCGTTCAGGAAGTGCGGCCAGATTCGCTCCCGTCGAACCGACTCCCCGCGAGCCACCACCGAGGCAGACACAGACGACCGCATCACTCGCATGGCCTTGGCGCAGCGACTCCCATCTCCCAGATTCCCTCTCCCCTCTGGCGCCGACGCACAGGCTCACCCGGTTTTACGAATCGTTTTTTCCTCACTATTTATCGTTTTCTGACCGGCCGCTCCTCGGCGTCAACTCGAAGGCTCCTCCTTATTCTCACACCTCAGACTCTCCTCCGAGCCGTTCCTGCTAACCACATCTCTTGATGCCGAAACTTTCAACGCCACAGCTGACAGCGTCGATCCGAACGCGGTACGACAAAAGAAAACAGACGGGAGTGCGACGAGGGAACCTTCTTTCCCTTCGCTCTCCGAGCTTCTCTCGCTCTTTCTACACCTCTCCTCTCGCACCACGCCGTCGCGAGATGGCGCCCCGACTGACCGAGTTTTCTTTGGCTCTGTTGTTTTGCTTTTCACTGCGCGCCAACACCAGCCACCACAGCGCTAGCGCCAGGCTCGGCGGCGTTGCTGGCGTCGTCCCTGCTATTCACGTGCGCACCGCGTCTCCGGAGGCCGGACCCGCGCTGCTTTCGGTTGGTGCGCGTCAGACCAGTCAGAGAAGACGCTATAAACGGCAGGACTTGGCGTTCTCGCGGCGTGCTAGTGTGCGCGTTAGCGCCGACACCTAACCAGAAGAGCGAGTGAGGAAAAAAAAAACGGACAGCTTGGAAGTCGACGACGAAGTCCTACTCCTCCGCCCCCCATCCCGCATCTGGAAATGCGTCTTCGGCTCATCGCGGACGTGACTCCGACCGCTGAGCGATTGTGATTGTGCGCGAGTGTGTCTTTCACTCACTCGATCTCCTGCTCCCCTCATCCACTGATTCGTCGTCTTCGTCGTCTTATCTTCCTGTCATTACTGCGTCCTGATCATTTCGTGTGTGCGTGAGCGTTCAGTCGACGCCTCTGTGCGAAGGCGCAGGAAACGTCATTAGCCGAAGATGCTGAACGCCTTCCGACGATTCCGGGAGGGACATCCCGAGCTTGAAGCAGGTACGGGTGATGCTGATGCGCGTTACTGCGCGCTATCTCCTTTTCTCAGTGCTAGTGCGTTTTATAAAAGTTTGATGAAGGTATTTCGCTGTTTGGGACCGTACGGTAAACAGCGACATACTGCAGCGACCAGGCATACGCACCGATGCGCAACTAGTACACACATTGAAGTGCAACTGGATCTCGCTGATTGTCGGTTCTACGTTTTCGCTAGTGGCGGTTCAGTCTAACAACTAGTTGCGGTTCAGTCCTTGTACTTAGTCGCTGAATTCCTGATGTCGCTATTTACCGGAAATTTGGAAGTAGCTCAATAACGTTTAACGTCGTAAAATGTCCCCCGCAGCCGTTGTGAGCTCGGCGCGTGGCTGCCGATCGCGCTTTCCCCCTCTCCCGTTGTTGTCGTTGTTGCCACCTGCCACTCCCATGCCGCGCGCTCCGTATGGATGGGAGAGGGGGTGGGGAGCGAGGCTGGTGTGCTCGAGTGCTGATGCGCGTGTTTTGAGAGGCGCACGTGTGAGCGTTACGCAATCTGGCGAAGCTTGCGGCCGGGGTCCTCTTTTGATGTGTTATGTTTCGTCGCAGCTGGAACAGCTTGGCCGGGAAATGGCTGGCTTGTGTTTGTGTGTGCTGGGAGTGGAGAGGGGGGTAGATAGGAATCTCATGATTTCCGGGTAGGGTATGTGCCTTTGCGGAAGTGTTGAAACAACGGTATCGCTGCCGAGTCCGGCCTTCCACGAAATAACGCTGATCGATGTTTCCATGTAGTTTCAGCTCGTAGTGCGCTTGTCTGTAGGAGCTGCTGAGGAAATCGTTTGCCGCTCTTTCCTGGAATTACGAAAGCGACGAGAGCGTCGAATACGCGTGGTTTGACTATCCGATTCCACGGCCGTTTAAAACGTGTTGTCTCTGTTCTTTTCTTTGCGCAGTCGTCGATGCTGAACGTTAGCAAGCCGTCCTCGTAGGCAGTAAGGGTTAAAGCAACGAATGTGATGCAGTAGCGTTTTCATTAAGGCAATATATCGCAGGAAATTGGATCAAACTGAAAAGACGCGCTACTATATTGTCGGCCCGCGCTTGGAAAGCAACAAACAGCCGCAGTACTTGACCTATATTGAAAGAACCTGAAGCAAGAAACATACGGGTATAACTCGACGTCTAGTATGGCTCCCTCGTCATTATCCGCGTACATTTAATAAGAGGGTCATTGCCAGCCTATAAATCTCGGCGTCGGAAATGAACGGGGGAGCTGTGTTAGCTATCTTCGTGCTCCACTTTGAGTCGACGGGAAGGAAAAAAAAACAAGCGATAACAAGGAGACAGAACAAGTTTGATTGTCGCTCAGAGCGTTGTTATTGAAAGCTGGTTTCTGTCGCAACTTGCCACTCCGCGTTCCCGAGATTCCAGAGATTGGGGACCGTGCTTGTATATACGTCGCGGTAGTGATAAAGAGAGACCTCGGACGTGAGAGCGAGGGTTAGTTGGCTTCGTCGAGGAAAAGAAAGACAAGGGAAGGAGGCTGGTGGCTCTGTTTCGGGCTGCTTTGTGCTGACAAGGGTGCCTCGCCGGAATGCGTGACGGGAATCCCATATGGCTGCATTTTAACCTCGCCTCCCCCCCCCCCCATCTTTTTCCGTAACGTGCTCAACATTCTTGGGCATAAATTTTGAATATTGAAAAACTCTAAGTTACTGATATGGAAATATTGAAGGTAATGGTCCATTGTTCCGAAATGTAACAAATATTCCTTTTGTATTGTTTTTATCCCTCGCATTAAGCAGTTAAGACTGCCGTACTGAACCAATGGGGAACGCTTTTAACGATAGCAAAAACGTTAATAGCAAAAAAAAGTGCAGGCTTGCCGACCGGAGACTTGGGGATGTGTTGATTGTTATAGTGAAATCTTAGAACATGTGAAAAAAAAATTGCGTTCATAAAGTCCTTCCCGTTCAAAAAATGCTTTTGTCCAGAATTGTCGGCTATATAAGAAAGCAAAACAAAAAAAACGTTGAAACAACATAAAAGAAAACATGCATGCTGTTCGGATTACTTTCCCTTGCCAAAGTGAAGTATCCTGTCGAACAGGTTAAAGTGAAGTTGTGCCGAGAGTCGTTTACGTAATCAAGGGACACAGTTTACGAGTGTGCTGACAGCGTCATTCACTTGCTCACTTGACAGATTATGCGCATTGTCGCACGCGGTTTCATTACACTGCGTTTGATCCAAGTCGCTTAATTCTCATATTTTTCGTATTACATATTTCCATTTGTCGCACTGAACAATGAACGGGGCGTCGGGCGGGCAGCCCCAAACCGCTGAGCAATGCTTCGACACGAATTTTCTCAGTATTCTGTCTTTTTCTCCCGTTTTTAGTTCGTGTTCGTGCTTTCAAGAAATTCGTTTGCCTGGCCTCTACTGCATACATATTGTGATGTCGCTCATTTCGTCTCGAAAACCATTCTCTAAAAGTGCTTCTACCCGCCGCGGTGGCTCAGTGGTTAGGGAGCTCGGCTACTGATCCGGAGTTTCCGGGTTCGAACCCGACCGCGGCGGCTGCGTTTTTATGGAGGAAAAACGCTAAGGCGCCCGTGTGCTGTGCGATGTCAGTGCACGTTAAAGACCTCCATGTGGTCGAAATTATTCCGGAGCCCTCCACTACGACCCCTCTTTCTTCCTTTCTTCTCTCAGTCCCTCCTTTATCCCTTCCCCTACAGCGCGGTTCAGGTGTCCAACGATACATGAGACAGATACTGCGCCATTTCCTTTCCCCCAAGACCAATTATATATAAAAGTGCTTCGTAAGATAAAACAGTGTTCGATTAACTTTGCTGCGGCCTTTGATCGGGACTTTCGTGTAGACAGCGCGTGGGCCTTCTTTGGATTGTAGGGTCTAGTAATTCTATTCCATCCTTGCTATGCACTGACAGTCGCCAGTCGATGATTGTACAAGAATACAGGAGTCTCGTCTTCATATCAGCCTGTGAGATCTTGACTTATTATGCTGGAATAAAGTCAGTTCGAATTCTATACTTAACTAGGTAGGAACTCGTTCGGGCAACCACGGAATTTTTGTCATTAAACAGGAAACGACATAAGGAGAATGGAATTCAAGGACGCATAACAATTAAAGCAAGCGGAAAGCCCTCACCTCCAGTGGAGGCCATCTTGTGAGGAATGAATTAAATGACAACTGGGTAGGTATAACTACTAACAACTACTAAGTGTTGCAAGACTTATATTACGGCCTTATATTACGACAAGCAACGCACAGTAGATGTGCCTTTCGGGATATCCAGCGCGAGAATGTTCAAACGCCACCTTTGGCTACTAAGCCGCTGATGGAGCTTGTTAGGCCCTTGGGAATGAATTGTCAGTGTTGAGGCGGTTACGTCTGTCGAAATGTCCCTTCGGCACTAGCTGTGACTTTTCTCTCCAACGCGTTTGCCAGTTCCTAATGACTGATCGCGGAAAACTGTCTCGCTATATCGCTTAACCGACGGCAGCACTTTAGGGAAACTAAGTTTCAATTTTTCAAGCAAGTATCTTGCCACGCATGGCTATGCAGCCGTTTTCTGACATTCATTATACAGCGGCCGCTTCGAGTGAGGTGAGTCACTTTGGGACTTTAAACTCCGTAAAAGCCTAACCGTTTCGAGTGAGGATTTACTCGTATTAAGTACAACGAAAGGTAACAATGTTTCTGGCCTAAAAATGCACTACTAGTTTTGAGACAAAGCAGCAACAGTACATCAGCATGCCTACCCCTAACAAAGTGTCTTCTCCGAGGAACATAATTTCTCGAGCAATCATCAGTGACGAGGTGGCCCCGAATGCAGTGCGGACATTGTACGCCAAGCTGTAATGAATTATGCACAGAACTTGCTGAAATCGAGAACTAAGGATATGTGCATCTATTCCGTGACATGCTGTGAGTACGGTACATGTCTTATTGGATCTTGGCAGGATTACTCGTTTGCGTTGGCACAGTGAAAAAACAAACTTCGCAATTTCATCCTCTCCTTGTCCCCCGAGATTGCGGAGCGCCTGTGGTAACTTCACCGATTTGTTTATAAGTATACTGAGTATCTAAGTGTACGTGAGTATACAAAGCTTTCTTGTACTTAGGTCGCCAGCGAATTGATCCGTGGTTGAATTACTTTAAAACTTCGCGAAGAAGGGACAACAAGACGAGGTACAAACAGTCAACGTGCGAGTCCAGAGTCTGCGCTTCGTGTGATCTTGTTTGTGCCTTGTCTTGTCCCGTTAAGAACCAACTCACTCAACAACTCAAGAACCAACTAGTCCAACTTCACGGCTTACTTCAGTACATTTCTTCTACCCAGGGCTCTACTCTACTCCCCAAGAACTGTCGTTGACGCCACACCGGCTGTGTTCGTCCTTTCGTCGGCTTAGTTCTCAGTATCTCCCTCGCATCGAGGTCAAGTGTAGTCCAATCGCGGCTGACCGCTTCTTTCGAAAGCTTAATGCGGCGAGCCTTAATATTCCGCTTAAAATCCGTGATCTGCATATGTGAAGCCGCGCCTGGGTTCCTTCAGTGGCTTGTGGTGGGCTTAACAAAGCCGCTTAGCTTTTCTTTTTTTTTTAATTTCCAACGTTCTTCTACACCATCTACTCTTCCACTTCGCTTAATTCACTCCCTGTGCTTGGCTGTGAGTGAAAAAAAAAGTGAATAAAAACTGGTGCATTAGACACGCTTGCACAGACTTACCCGGGGGCAAACTCTGGCTTCGCTCGAAAAAAAGGAGGAGTGAAAGAATAATAAAGAAGGAAGAAAAAAGTGGAAAACCGCTTTGTCCTGACCTACTTTAAAGTCGGCGGAGATGCGGGACGCCCGCTCTCGTGAAAGAAGGGGGAAAGAAAGAAGAATGAAAAAAACGCCTAGGGGCTTTATGGGAGGCCCTCCAGAGCCGGGATGTGCTGCCTCGTTTAGGATCCTTAGTATGCAGCCCTAGGGCGAATGCTATGTAATAGATCCGGTCGAGTAATGCTCAAGCACTCTGCTGGACATCCAAGCTAGGCCGCGAAGTAAGGTTGAGCTGACAAACGGGTCACATTTGTTGTCTTTGTATGCCCACACTCCGTTCTTATATTTCAGATTAAATACCAATTTTGCCGCTTTGAATATCCCTTCCCTTACGGCGCGGTTCGGGTGTCCAACGATATATGAGACAGATACTGCGCCAGTTCTTTTCCCCCAAAACCAATTATTATTATTATTTGAATCCCTCAAACGACCTCTTTCGTGTAGAGTAATTAGTTCTTCCATTTCTCATCGAGCTTCAGTGTGAAGCTTCGCGGGGCTTTGTCGTGATCGTAAAAGATCTAAAAAAAAAAACCTTGCCTTCAGATTTGTGTGCTAGCTTTGTGTTCTACGTATGTAAAAGGCAAGGGGGATGTAATTAATGATGGCACGGACTTAAACGAGTGATGAGAAGAAAGTCCCGATCCCTTGACCGACGTTTCGACAAAATGACTCGTCTTCGTCTCATGTCGAAACCATGGTCAATGTGTTGAAGCTTTTTCCCTACCGTTGTTCCAGTTGCGTGATGTGTGTTCAGAGCTTACGCAGCATTTCTTGCCTGTCGATTGCTCCGACCACGTGTGATATTTGGTTGCGGGTACGAAGGAGGATACAGGCAGTCAGAATGACTATGTGGCATTTATTTATTTGTATTTATTTATTTATTTATTTCATCCTCAATGCTCTCAGTCTGAAATAATAAATTATGAGAGAGTTTTCTGTGATCCGGTACATGGACAGTGAGATCGATGATTGTCGAAACTTCGGTGGGCAGGCCGCTCTATTCTCGGGCTGTGCCCATGAAAAATGACTTTGAATAGTGATTAGTCTTTTAATTAGTGACTTCACATCTTGTATGTATATTTTTAGTTGCAGCGTGGGCTGTCAGCGTAGTGGAGGCGCTCTGATTAATTAGTACCAGCCGGGTTTCATTAAAACGCTCGGTGAAATCTCGCCCGAACGGACGCTTTTGCATTTGCAGTTGCTTGCGCACACTTAAATAGCCCTGGCATTGTGTCCACTTAAGCGCAAAACGAACGATGCGGCCGATCAGTTACGTCAATAACGCCATAGCAAGGCACACTTGTTAGGATTTAAAGATTAATTTCCCCGCTCAGTACAAATAATTAGTTTTTTTTTTCATGAAATACCATTCTATGTATATTAACACCGCCACCTATGCTTCAGCTCGCATCTTTCGCTGTCACAAGGTCGCCATTACTTCAATATCCTAGAATCGCCTTCCTGAAAGCATAACGCATTATTGATGATGGTGCATGTATAACTTATTATAGTTAACTTGTTTTCATAAAATAACAGCCTGACAGACTCTCGAATTTTTTGCTATCTTTTGCATCCCATTTTTTATTGTCTTATTTACCTCTGTTACACAATTACAAAATCGTCATAATACATGCTCTTTCGAGGAGCTTGCAGGCAAAGCAACCTCTCCAGTGCACGTAACTCGTCGAAATAGCCAAAATTTGTTGGGCCACAGCGCCGAGGGTAACCGCGATTTCGAAATTCTAAAAACTGACATGGATATTACTTACTGTGGGCTACACGCCTCTCAATAATTAAGGGGCCTCACTGTAACATTTAAAAAGTTAAATATTCGACATTAGTTAACCCGCCTACTGGCTAGCACGTCTCTTCTGTATTCTGATGTACAATACCGGTGGCAGTGCTATGCGGAATGAAGCGCTCTTCTAACTCAAAAAGCCTATTTTTAAAAATCGCAGAAAGTCTTAGTTCACGTGAAACACCCTGTATTACTACACAACGTAACATGCGGGAGTTCATTCCCAGAGGGCGATGCAAGTTTGCCGACAACGCTCTCAAGACCCAAAGCGACCGCATGCGTAGCGAAATGCACCCAGCGGTATGTATAGGCAGTTATCGATTCGAACCAAGCAGTAGTAGTAGCGAGCTGCCCATACAAAAATTTATTTAGACAGTCTATAGACTGTCCATAGACTTCTGTCAATAAAGTCCATAGACTCTCTATAGACAAACCCCAAAGAATAGTCTATAGGCAATACAAATCCTATAGGTAGTCTATAGACAATCTATAGATTTATGGCCATACACATTTAGTAGACATTTGTCTATAGACAGTCTATAGAATATGAATACACAAAAAGATATATCTATAGGAAGGCAATAGAGTCAATCAGAAGTTATAGACTGTCTATAGACCACTTTTATAAGGGTGTGCTGTGCCGAGTCTGGACGGAGGCAGAGAGAGACACGGGGAACCACGCTGGCGACTCTCGCGTCATGGGCGTGGCGCACTGGCTTCGTGCCAAGGCGGAGGAGGCCACTCGACCGTCGTCGGCGACGACGACAAAGAGGAGGAATATGGTGAAGAAGGAAAGGGCAGAGGAGGGAGAGACGACTGGCACCCGCTCCTCGAGCGAGGAGGAGGAGGAGAGGTCTCCTCTCTCTCTCTTTGACGCAGCCACGCCGCGACAGCTGATACGCCACGGCTGCTTGTCCCCCTGGGAGCGGAACGCATCTGCGAGTGTGTGTGTGTGTGTGTGTGTGTGTGTGTGTGTGTGTGTGTGTGTGTGTGTGTGTGTGTGTGTGTGTGTGTGTGTGTGTGTGTGTGTGTGTGTGTGTGTGTGTGTGTGTGTGTGTGTGTGTGTGTGGGGGGGGGGGGGGCTCGCAAGCACGTATCAACAATGGCAACGTCGATCGGGGTGTTGACACAGCGGTCTGTGCCATATTTTCTGGCGAGAGATCCGCCGTCCAGCGACCATTGGAGGTTTTGAATGTCGCGACGGGATGTAGACAGCGGCTCAAGATCCGTATACAGACTGGGAAGGAATAGGGGCATGAAAATCCGTCTTACTATGAATCGTAGTAAAACAGTGTGCAATACGTGACGCAGTGGCAGAGTAACGTCGGTACGTGTACTAGAAAACTAACGTTTCATGCCCGCTGTTTACAGGAGGCATCAATTCAGTTCCCAACTGCGGGACCTCCTCTTGGATATAAATTGCCTGCAGTACATTATTCATGCATCGAAGTCATGCTTGCATACGGCACTGTATTCACAAAATCAAGAAGGTTTGGATTATGGGGGATTTAACGTCCCAAGACGACTCAGGCTACGAGGGGCGCCGTAGTGAAGGGCTCCGGAAATATCGACCACCTGGGGTTCGTTAACGTGCACTGACATCGCTCAGTACACGGGCCTCTAGAGTTTCGCCTCCATCGAAATTCGACCGCCGCGGCCGGGATCGAACCCGCGTCTTTCGGGTCAGCAGCCGAGCACCATAACCACACTGAGCCACCGCGGCGGCAAAATCAAAAAGGGAAGGTTAGGAAGACGAGGAAAGAGGGTAAGGGGCGGAGAATAACGCAGGGTGTCAGCATTGACTGTACACGGGGGCCATTTCCTTTAAATATATATCCTCAGGTGGTGCGAATTCTTGCGTGTTCGAACAAACAAAAAATCTCGCAAATTTCGCGTGGTCTTCACCGATTCTGCCTCTTCAGAACTTTGTATTCTTTAAAAGCAGAGTGCGACGACATCGTTAACAGGGTATAAGGCTAAGCGGCTCCCCGTTGGGAACTTGCGGTGAATTCCCGCATGAAATCCCTGAAGGACCCGCCGCGGTGGCTCAGTGGTTAGGGCGCTCGACTACTGATCCGGAGTTCCCGGGTTCGAACCCGACCGCGGCGGCTGCGTTTGGATGGAGGAAAAACGCTAAGGCGCCCGTGTGCTGTGCGATGTCAGTTCACGTTAAAGATCCCCAGGTGGTCGAAATTATTCCGGAGCCCTCCACTACGGCACCTCTTCCTTCCTTTCTTCTTTCACTCCCTTCCTTATCCCTTCCCTTACGGCGCGGTTCAGGTGTCCAACGATATATGAGACAGATACTGCGCCATTTCCTTTTCCCCAAAACCAATTATTATTATTATTAAATCCCTGAAGGGGTCCGAAGAGTCAGACCCTCGAGGACGCTTTCGCCAAGGTGAAATAGGCTGACGATCTCATTATTGGGATAGCGTTAGAAAAAGCCCGGTGGGGCCAAAAACGCGTTGTCGCTCGTAAAATTCGTACTTTGGCTGCAGAGAAGTGGCGTCCCCGGACGGGAGCATTCCCATTGGCTGGAGGGGTGCGACGTCATCGATCCTAATGTGACGTCACTTTCGCAAAAAAAAAAGGCATCAACTGCTGTTAATGCTATTGCACTGAACTCCCGGGTGGTGTCCACCACCATCTTATCTGATACCTGATTTAATATCTGCTGCGGGTCCTTGGACCCAAGATATTAAACTTATTTTTGGAATTTTTGGAATATGGCGGAGTGCTTGGCTTGGAAGCACACTGGCACGGGTCGGCCCGGTATTGCACTGCCTCCGGGATCGGCGCGGGGCATATTAGCGCGCGCCTTTTCTTTCTATCTTTGCTCTCCTAACCTTTAAGTCTCCTACTTTCAGCACGCGTTAGCGAGCGTGGCTCGACTTGAACCAGTAGGCAGGCCCGTGCTCTTTCCTATTCTTTCTTCCTATCAGCAGCAGCAACTGCCAACAGATAATAGACCCGCCGCGGTGGCTCAGTGGTTAGCGTGCTCGACTACTGATCCGGAGTTCCCGGGTTCGAACCCGACCGCGGCGGCTGCGTTTTTATGGAGGAAAAACGCTAAGGCGCCCGTGTGCTGTGCGATGTCAGTGCACGTTAAAGATCCCCAGGTGGTCGAAATTATTCCGGAGCCCTCCACTACGGCACCTTTCTTCCTTTCTTCTTTCAATCCCTCCTTTATCCCTTCCCTTTCGGCGCGGTTCGGGTGTCCGCCGAGAAGTGAGACAGATACTGCGCCATTTCCTTTCCCCCCAAAACCAATTATTATTATTATCAACAGATAATAGCGTGGGCGGACCTGTGAATTTTTTTTTTCCAGCGGGTGAATGCTTCAGCATTCAGTTATGATGACGTATAAACGTTCCACGCCGACAAACCACTCCGACTACCGCGGAGGCAAACCCATGTATACAGCTGTTACTAGAGAGGAAAAAACGCGGCACTCCGCAGCGTTCCAACCTGTCGAGCGACATTTCCCCCGCCGCTTGCGCTGTACTCCTGTGCCGCGTTCCCGGCCTCATGAATATGACATCAACCGGGTGTTTCCACACCCGACCGGTGATTACCCGGGCATCCGCGTACCTCTTGTCTAGACGCTCCAACCCGTGTGCTGCGCGAAGTATGCAAGTGTTGCGCTGTGCCTGCGTTAATTTGTGCGTGCGTTAATCGCTGCCATGCACTAGTGCTATAGTAGTGCTTCCTACAGCGTATAACTCCGGCACTTTCTCAGTGTTTCCTGGTACGCTGCTTGCGTTTAGCGATTGTATTCTCGTTCTCTGATCGTGCTCAGGGGCTGCGGAAGAGTCTGACTTAAAGCACACAAAAAGAAACTGTATACGTATGTAGACGACAGAGAAGGGACCGGGTCTTGCCGCGTGCTCTACGCGAAACACGTTTTACCGATTAGCCCAGACTCAAACCTGACGAGGAATTTATGTCGACGACCTGCAGAAAGCACCTCCACCACGTTCTCCACCTGTAGATTTCATTGCACCGTCGTAATACGTAGTAACTGGAAATTCAGCGCTTCCTGTTGACTAAAGAGAAGTTTATCCAATGTGGGCTGAAGAATTGACGACGATCTCAATAATGTTTCCAATGTCACGCGGTCAGGTGGACCTTCAGTGAGCGAGTGGGCCTATATATAGGGCGTCGCTGGACATCACTGTCGCTGTCACATGTCCCCGTTGTGGTGTTTTCGTTCATCGGTGCGGTAAATGAATAAATAAAGAAAGGAAAATTAATGAGCAAAAGAATAAAGAAGGAAATAAAGGAAAAGCGGAAAGGAGAGCAGCCTGTTAAACATTAGAGCCGTAGAAGCCGCTGCTACTAGACAACTCAAGAGCATTGAGGGGTTCGAACCCGAAGGCAGCGGGGCCCGTTTCGATGTAGGCGAAACGCAAAAGGCGCCCGTGTGCTGTGAGCTGTCAGTGCACGTTATAAAGATCCCCAGCTGGTCGAAATTATTCCGGATCCTTCCACTACCGCGCCTCTTTCTTCCTTTCTTCTTTCACTCCCACCTTCCTTCCTTCCCTTACGGCGCGGTTCAGGTGTCCTCCGAGATATGTGAGACAGTTACCACGCCACTTCCTTTCCTCAAGAACCAATTTACAAGTCGAGATCACCCGCCGCGGTGGCTCAGTGGTTAGAGCGCTCGGCTATTGATCCGGAGTTCCCGGGTTCGAACCCGACCGCGGCGGGTGCGCTTTTATGGAGGAAAAACGCTGAGACGCCCGTGTGCTGTGCGATATCAGTGCACGTTAAAGATCTCCATGTGGTCGAAATTATTCCAGAGCCCTCCACTACGGCACTTCATTCTTCCTTTCTTCTTTCAATCCCTCCTTTATCCCTTCCCTTATGGCGCGGTTCAGGTGTCCGCCGATATATGAGACAGATACTGCGCCATTTCCTTTCCCCAAAAACCAATTATTATGAAGTCTAGATTCACTAGCTTCTTCGAGAACTCTTGAAAATGCCCGCCGAGGTGTATAGTCCAAATAGAGTGCTTTTTATTTTCTCTCTTCCTATTTGTTTTCGTGCCCGGAAATATCGGTTTCACTGGACTATTTATTTTTATTTATTATTGTGCATGACACAGTTGCGCATGGTTGGACGAGTCGCGGTGTTTTACCGCGCTGGCCATTGTGGCGAAGGTTCCGGCGGAAACATAGTAGTAGTCGGGGCTCTATAGCGTCGACCGTGCATACGAGCCCCACCAGGTGGCAGGGTGGCTCTCGGCAAGGACACCCCGCAGTGGGTGCCACTCCACGGGGGTCCCTTCGCCACGCCGTGCACATAACCTTGTCTCGATCTAACCTTCCCAAAGGAGAAACGCACTCGTCACAGGGTCATGCGTAGCAAATACAACAATGCAAAAGCTCGAGAAGGAGCAGCTAGCGCTGATGCAAAAGCTTTTTATTTTTTGCTTTGTTTTTTAATATTGCCCACTTTATTTTGTTTCCCACGGCGATCGATTTGAGAGTGGTAGGAATGCACATAAGGATGCAGCGAGTTGAATTTGTTTTCCCGAAGAGTGAGTGATTAGAGTTTTTCTATCTCCAAGGCTTGTACGTTTCATAGGTTCAGGCGGGATCAATGACACGAAGAAAAAGAGAAAAAAAATTCACAACTTTGTAAAAGTTCGCGATTCTTTTCAGGCACCGAGAGCAATTAGTCCATGAACTGATGGCATCCTTCCACAAGCGCATGTGCCAGGGAATCCTGTATCAGTCAACCTTCGGTGGCATTGACCGATAGGTAATTGGAGTTTTTAGCGTCTGCATTGGGTAATCACTGAATAAACTGAGCCGTGTTGCTTGTGTTCTTTTTTTTATTTCTGCTAGTAAATTTTTCTGGTGACGATTGCCGCTCTGCTGTTCCTTTTTCTTTGTCCGACCCTTACATAGTTTTATATTATTTTTGTACTTTCGGGAATGAATTTTCAGTTGAGAGCGCTCGTCCTTGCGGTTTATCATCCTGTCGTCGTCTTTATACGAGTTTTCTACCATGCACGTTAACCAACTCGCCCAAATTTCTGCTCTAATCATACTTCATAGCCCGTTTCAAGGAGACTGGATAAAACGTACAAGAACGGGTCAGACGTGGTTTATGCCCTGTCTTTCTAAAGTGTACAGCAAGCAAGGAAGGGTGGATTTCCAACAAGCCTATATCTCCGCTTTATAAATAACTCCTAAGGAGCCAAATTTTCACGCTTAAAACTCGAAGGGACGAATTTACAAGTATTTGTTGGAATTAAGCGGAGCCCGATCTGAGTCCTCTTAATACACGTGGCAGTGGCGAGGCCACAGGGTTAGTTCGTATTAACCGGAAATTCGAATTAAGCGACTTCGAATTAACGACGTTTCCCCGTGCTTGCGTGCAGCCTGACGCGCGCGACCAAACGATGTTTTCGTCCCCAAGCACTCTCGCACACGCTTCTCTCTCTCCCCCTCCTGCCCCCTCCCCCTTCTCTCTCTCTCTCTCTCGTGTGGTGCCCTTCGTGAGCGACATATTTTAGCCGCCAGGCGACAGACAATAGAAAACGGGCTCAAAGCGCGCACGTCCTGTCGCGTATGTGACATAAAAAAAAAAGAGCGCCCGTATGCGCATGCGCACTTTCGTCTTACTCTTCCGCGGCGCGCTTTCGCGCACGCACGCAAGTACGGGCGCAACATGCGCCGGTTTTGTGCTGCGATGATGCGCTGTCACTGCACGCCGTGTATTCGCGTCGTTGTTCGCCGTCGGTGTGTGTTTGCTTGCGTTGTCTACACCCTGCACTTACACCTACCAGATGCGCTACCAGTGTTTATCTCGAGCCCTTCGTGGTTCGTGAATTCTTAGGTGCCAGTGCTGCACCCACGGTCCATGAGTAACGCCGTGTAGAAAACGTCCCCGGGTTAACTTTGCTCGCTGGTTGTTTTCCGCTTGACGACTGAAACGGTATAGTTTCTGCACCCGCCGCGGTGGCTCAGTGGCTAGGGCGCACGGCTACTGATCCGGAGTTCCCGGGTTCGAACCCGACCGCGGCGGCTGCGTTTTTATGGAGGAAAAACGCTAAGGCGCCCGTGTGCTGTGCGATGTCAGTGCACATTAAAGATCCCCAGGTGGTCGAAATCATTCCGGAGCCCTCCACTACGGCACCTCTTTCTTCCTTTCTTCTTTCACTCCCTCATTTATCCCTTCCCTTACGGCGTGGTTCAGGTGTACAAAGATATATGAGACAGATACTGCGCCACTTCCTTTTCCCAAAAACCAATTATTATTATTATTATTATTATTATTATTATTATTATTAATATTATTATTATTATTATTATTATTATTATTATTATTATTATTATTGATGTTGTTTCTGCGACGACGCGGTAACGAACGCGCAACTGTGGCCGTCGTATACAGGTGCTGACATAAGTGAACGGTGCTCGCTATTCAAAGTGTAATCACTCCTACCCTGTCGTAAATGAAGAAATATTGTTTGTCCATGAGAAAGCCCACTGCCGTCCCGTATCATCATGCACGCACCATAATAATAATAATAATTGGTATTGGGGGGAAAGGAAATGGCGCAGTATCTGTCTCATATATCGCTGAACACCTGAACCGCGCCGTAAGGGAAGGGATAAAGGAGGGACTGAGAGAAGAAAGGAAGAAGAGGTGCCGTAGTGGAGGGCTCCGGAATAATTTCGACCACCTGGGGATCTTTAACGAGCACTGAAATCGCACAGCACACGGGCGCCTTAGCGTTTTGCCTCCGTAAAAACGCAGCCGCCGCAGTCGGGTTCGAACCCGGGAACTCCGGATCAGTAGTCGAGCGCCCTCACCACTGAGCCACCGCGGCGGAAGGGGGGGGGGGGGCACCATAGCTGGCATTTTCAATTGGACGACGCGTGGAAAATGTTAGAAGGGAACAGCGTGTTCAGTTTACGTTTGCTCGCATCTGTTCATACGCGGTAGCGTAAGTGCCGCCTGTGTGTTTTTGTCTTCTTTTGTCTTCGCGGATACCACTAGCTGCGGTAGCAGATCATGCAAACGCGTCCTGGAACGCCGCCTGGTGTTTGCGTGGGGAGAAATGATTTCATGATGTCTTTGCCATATACTCCCCTTATAAAAATGGTCGATGGACATTCTATAGACTTCTTATAGACTCTATTGCCTTCCTATACATATTTCTTTTTGTATACTCATAGTCTATAGACTGTTTATAGACAAAAGTCTACTGAAAGTGAATGGCAATAAATCTGTAGATTGCCTACAGACTGTTTATAGGATTTGTATTGCCTATAGACTCTCTAGGTTTCGTCTACAGAGAGTCTATCGACTTTATAGCTATAAGTATATGAACAGTCTATAGACTGTCTAAAGTGGTTTTTGTAAGGGTTCCGGTGAGAACATGCAAATACAGCCTGTTAACTCGCTTTTATTTATTTTTTTGTACACCAAAGCCCGTCGACACGGCAGGCGCACGCATGGCGGTTAAAAGCCACATAAAAAAGTGAAAAAAAAACAAGCATAGGAGTAAGAGAGGACGCAAGTCATTGGGGCGTTGTGTTGTCTTTGAGGGGAGGTTCAATTAGGCGCACGCAAGGTTGCCTTCATGAGCAATTAGCTAGCTGGGAAGGGGCCAGGAGAAAATGGGACCCTGGGCTAAATGCCGCAGGGCCCCATTATGAAAGCTTTAGGTCGTGAGGTGGCTCCGCTATCAACATCTATTCTGTTTCTTAAAGTTGTACAGGGTGGTTCTTTTCGGAGCGCACGTAGAGAAAAGAGCTTATATTGAGATCGAAAATCGAAAAACTCGGTAGTAAATATTAATGCGTGCTATCGCAACTCGAAACGATCCACGATAAATACCTTTTTTTTTCATTATAAGAGTAATGACAATCTTAAAAGGTCGCTTTACAGCTCAATTCTAAAAAATTGTTTAGATTCGTATTTCACTTGTACAAAATATCCTAAGTGCCCCGCGGTGGCTGAGTGGTTATGGCGCTCGGCTGCTGACCCGAAAGACACGGGTTCGATCCCGGCCGCGGAGGTCGAATTTCGATGGAGGAGAAATTCTAGAGGCCCGTGTTCTGTGCGATGCCAGTGCACGTTAAAGAACCCCAGGTGGTCGTAATTTCCGGAGCCCTCCACTACGGCGTCGCTCATAGCCTGAGTAGCTTTGGGACGTTAAACTTCCGTAAACCAGAAACCAGAAAAGGTCCTAAATATTGCACGTACCGAAACATCCGATGCATGCAAAAGAAGTTCAT
This sequence comes from Amblyomma americanum, assembly GCA_030143305.2. Classification (NCBI taxonomy): domain Eukaryota; kingdom Metazoa; phylum Arthropoda; class Arachnida; order Ixodida; family Ixodidae; genus Amblyomma; species Amblyomma americanum. The sequence continues at coordinate 9,258 of JARKHS020027276.1, read as the reverse complement.
AACGGTACCCTTGTCACTTTAAAGACATTAAGACTGATATGAGCAGATTGCAGGCAATGAGAACGGAATATGCATGGATTCAGTGAATGCAGTGTATACAAACTCCGAAGTAGGACGCCAGCAATGATTTCTACAGGAAAACATCAACATACATCCAGCACACGTCAGGGACACTGTTCTGCCTGGCATTCCACGCTGATTCGATCTCAAAGTCGTGATTCGTGTCGTCCTTTTACGCTGATTCGATCTCCAAGTTGTTGTGTCCTTGGTGTCATGGCATATACAAGTTGTGATTCTTGTCGCTTCTTTTTCCTCTTCTATCAGTGCACGTTAAAGATCCCCAGGCGGTCGAAATTATTCCGGAGCCCTCCACTGCGGCGCCTATTTCTTCCTTTCTTCTTTCACTCCCTCCTTTATCCCGTCCCTTACGGCGCGGTTCAGGTGTCCAACGATATATATGAGACAGATTCTGCACCATTTCCTCCCCCCCCCAAAAAAAAAACACCAATCATCCCATACCAAATTTTCAAATGATCTTGATCCTATTCATATGCATTTCTATTGTCGTCTTTCAGCTGAGGCATCTGCGCAGTGGTAGCTAAGGAGATTGCGAGAATCGGTTGAATTACACAGGAGGCTCTGTTCAGACCATCATGTCCAACATTCCCGGGCAAAATTTTTAACAATTGTAATGTTCTAAAGTACGGTTACGAAAATATTAAAGGCAATGGTCCATTCTTCTGATATGTAGCGGAATCTTTCTTTTTTGAAATGTTTCCATCGATCGCATGGAGCAGTTCAGACTACCATAGAGAACCAATGGGGAGCGTTTTTGACGATAGCAAAAACGTCATTAGAACAACAAGAAAAAAAGATGCAGGTCTGCCGTCGGTTGATCTGCGGATATATTGACTGTTGTAGTGAAATCTTACTCTATATGAAAAAATTGCGTTCGTCTGTAGACCTGAAGAAAAATAGGAGGGAGCAGCGCTCAATCCGCTGACATTTCTTCTATACGCGACTCGCAGGGTCGTAGCTCGGATACTTGTAACCTTCTAATGTTCGCACATGTGCCTTCGGAGCATCTCTGCTGGGGTTGAAGGCTTCGTGGCATTCTCTCCCGCGATTCGAAGATCACTGCCTTGTATGCTGCATCGGTCGAGCCCAGCTCAGAGCAACATCTACACAGTGTTGTTGACTAGCTATTGCTTCTCCCGTTTTCGTAATTTCTATTTTTTTTATTCTTCGTGTAAGGCAGCGAGCGTAGCAGCTCCTATCTCCTTGCAACTCACCAGGATTATCAACGAACGGTAAAAAAAAAGATTTTTTTTTTCCTGCCTCACGTTGTATTCGACTGCGGGCTGGGCACTTTTAGTTTCTTTTTTTTACTTTCTTTTAGTTGCTTTGGACGGAACCAAGTGTCTCTACGATAATACAAAGCAAAGCAAAGCACAGCACAGCACAACACAGCACAGGAAAATAGGTTACCTTTGCCAGAGTAGCTCTATCACCTTTTTATGGAACACCTTGAGCATTAGTGTCAACCCATTCGTCACTCACTAAAACGAATCGTTTGTTTTTACTCTGTCAAACTGCTGCATTAGTCATGTGCGCTGTGAGCATCAGTCGGAGAGATTGCATTTCTCTTGCATCCTCAAGGCAAGGTGCATTAACCTAAGAAGTGGACAGAAATAAAAGGTTCTACAGAAAAACGCACATTAAATATAAATGCATACTTCCATGTCATGTCACTTGTGATGGTACACTTTGAAGTTTCGCAAACAAATAGTTATTGTATGTAGTTACCAACCCTGCGAGACGTGATTTCGTGTCATGGTTTTATGTGGCCGCAATCACTTCAAGAGAAGAAACACTTTGTGTCTGATGATGCAGTTCGAACATAATGATGATTGGTCCAATGAGGTGCACAGTATAGTGGGTGTGAGTTCATTTCGAGTTAGTCAGTGATGGTCAGTTTGTGGAAAATAAAGGGTTCAATCAAGACGTGGAATGCAAAGGCAAGGACGCGAAGCCAACATACCTTTCCTTGCGCAGTTTGCTAGCAGGCCTTTAGTAATTTACAAAACGGAGTTGTTTTGTACAAATTTCGGCAAATTAACTAAAATGTTGAGTGCGGGTTTCTGCACAGCGCTAGCATATTCCTGTTGTAAGCCTACCACCATTTTATCAGTATTTCAATGAATCCTAAATGCAGAAATGCTCATATACAGGGATTTAGATTTACTGAAGTTACCGTCCCTGGGCCATGGACTTTTCAGCTGAGGTAGAAACGGCGCACGCGGTTATTGTAAACGGCACGATTACATAAAGCTGCTTATCAGCAAGAAAGCTCTAATGAGGTTTTATCGAGTGCGTGTTGACGGTCAGCGTAAGTACACTGAGGCTCTGCTGACTGTCAAAGGAGTTTTACGAGGTTTTCCAATAATTATCCGGAATTTACGGCATATAGTCCGCGAACTATACGTGTTTGAAAGTTGTTTATTTTTGTTTGTGTTGTGCGAACTATACAGTATTTTTCCTTTCAAGCTTGCCCATTTCATCTTGCCTCTTCCGACGTGGTTCCCACGGTCGCCAAGTTTTTTTTCTGTTTTTGTTTTTATTGTGTCAGATTCGCGCCAAGTGATTACGTCGCCATTGGGCACCTCATTGCTTTTAATGGTGCTTACTAAGGTACCTACCGGTACCTCCTGAGTTGTCCTTTAAATGAAAACAATGATCGCGCCGTATCGTAGGTGCCTGACTTCCATTATGCTTGCGCCGCTGTGAGTTTTGTCACGCAAATGGGTAGATAGTGAAGCATGCGCGTGTATAGAAAAACTGTCGCGATGCCTCCGAAGATTGTTCATCCCACTTTGTCCTTCTTGGGACAGACGCAGTAAACATGTATCTAACATATATCATATGTGTCAACTATATAATATGTATCATATGTCATATGTATACATATGCAACATATATCAGTTAACATATTTATGCAGGTGTGCCCCGCAAACCAAATATGCCTCTGTAATGATGAAATTGTATTGTGTATTTACCTGTGCTTATACCTGTCTTCCTTTTTCGATTATAATAATAATTGGTCTTGGGGAAAGGAAATGGCGCAGTATCTGTCTCATATATCGTTGGACACCTGAACCGCGCCGTAAGGGAAGGGGTAAATGAGGGAGTGAAAGATAAGAAGAAAGAGGTGCCGTAGTGGAGGTTTCCGGAATAATTTCGACCACCTGGGGATCTTTAACGTGCACTGACATCGCACAGCACACGGGCGCCTTAGCGTTTTGCCTCCATAATTGTTCGATTCCCCATTGTCATTTTTTCGGTCTTGTATCCACTCCTGCATGGGCCCGAGAAGGGCCTGCAGTATTTGTAAATAAATAAATATACCGTGCGTATAATCTACGATTTTTTTTTCTCAGGTAGATTTGAAACCTGCGTGCTGTAGCGCAGAAAGCACGGTAGCTTGGCTTACGTATTCATTTCTTTCTCATTCTACCAACCCTTGCAGAGTCCGCGGCCATCGAAGATGTGCTGCAGCACCTGTCCCGGGGCATGCGCCTGCACAAAGTGCGCTCCGTCTCCAAGTCGTATCGGCGCCGCTATCAGCTGCACCTGGAAAACCTGCACCTCGTCTACCGAAACTCCAAGAAGCCCTTCTTCTGTGCCAAGAAGCCATTCGGTGAGTGCCCGCGGCCTTCCTTCCGGTTTGGTTATCGACTATGGTTAGATGGAAAAATACAGGCCACATTCAGCTGCTGGTCTATTTCAAAGTCACGCGTTCTGAGTAGCGCTGCCGGCAGGATTTCGGATGTCGGTCATGAATTCCTTGTAGGTATGTAGAACAGCAACTATAGTCGGATACAACTTAAGTCTGCAGTGAAGCTTCGCCCACATTCATTGCCGCCGCACAGAATTCCTCCACGACAAAAAGGTTTTCGGTTAAAACTTTTCTTATTACCTAAACAAGAAGCTAATCACAATAAAAAAGCATAGGCTTAGAATTTTCCCAGCTAGCTCGTTTAATAAATTTAAACATTAAACAGCTGATTTAGTTTGCTGTTGTGATTGGCTAGCGGAGTAATACAACACTCCTCGGACCGTGGCCAAGTGTTAGCAACTGCTTTCTTTAGGTTGTACCCTACTATAGCACCAATTTCGCAGACGCTGAACGCAAGCCTTTTATGCGTGTAGTTATCTGCGCTGCTCAGTCATACTGCAGAACGAACCCTCCCCGTCAGCCAAGGCCCGGTATGCACGTGATGTAATGTATCGAAGCGGTTTAAGGGAAAAATAGTTGACCTTACACAGCATTGTCCATTCAGCTTTCTCATCTACAGTGCACTCAGTGGGAATTGGAAGTAAATATACACAGGTGAAGAAAGACCGCAGAAGCGAGGGGTGGAGATTCTAGCACCATGTTGACACTGAACGAATGCCACCACCATTAAGCTCCCGATTCCAATTCGCTGGTATTATACACGCCCGTAACACAACGCATGCATTCGTGAAGACGCCAGGGTAGCATTCTAAAGTGAGAAGTTGTCGAAGCGCAGCTGGTACTGGTGGTTTAACCTAGAAGTCTAACCACCACAACCACAATCATCGTCGTCACCACAACCACAATCATCGTCGTCGTCGTGGTCACCGGAAACCAGGAAAAGTGGTGATGACGTAGCATTTGCTTGAATTCCTCGTCTGTTCCGTTGCTGCTTTTTTATAGTCGTAAGATAAAGCTTCCGGAATTTAATAAATCTGCGTGCCCTGTTTGAGGAAGGGTAGTGCGCTGCCTGTTTACACTAGTGTACTCAGCCCCTATCTCTCTGTAAAGGCGTGTTTACACTGGCGAGTCGCGACCACACTCGTCACTGTGGGGAAGCCCTAAACAATTCGCCAGCCACTAGTTCGGAGCAGTTGCACGCTGACCGATTTCTTGGGGCGCGACATCATGTCGCAGATATTTTTAGCCAATCCGCGGAGGAGCTGAAGTGATGTCCTGGTAGGTTGGGAGAACATAAATCAGAGGGAGAGAGGGCACGGGAACGTCTCCCACCAATTCTAGTTCAGAGCGTGATGTTCCGAAAAGCGAGTCGGAGATTGCTCTTGCAGAGCGTCCTAACCACTGAGCCACGGCGGCGGAGTTCCCGGGTTCGAACCCGACCGCGGCGGCTGCGTTTTTATGGAGGAAAAACGCTAAGGCGCCCGTGTGCTGTGCGATGTCAGTGCACGTTAAAGATCCCCAGGTGGTCGAAATTATTCCGAAGCCCTCCACTACGGCACCTCTTCTTCCTTTCTTCTTTCACTCTCTCCTTTATCCCTTCCCTTACGGCGCGGTTCAGGTGTCCAACGATATATGAGACAGATACTGCGCCATTTCCTTTCCCCAAAAACATATTATTATTATTATTATTATTATTATTATTATTATTATTATTATTATTATTATTATTATTATTATTATTATTGCTCTTGCCGGTCCGAACAATACACGTTGTTCGGCGCCTCCCTTACAAAAATGGTCTATAGACAATCTATAGACGTCTTATAGACTCTATTGCCTTCCTATAGATATTTATTTTTGTCGATTCGTAGTCTATAGACTGTCTATAAACAAAAGTCTACTAAAAGTGTACGGCCGTAAACCTATAGATTGTCTATAGACTGTCTATAGGACTTGTATTGCCTATAGACTGTTCTGTAGGGTTTGCCTATAGAGAGTCTATAGACCTTATAGACTATAGACGTACAGTCTATAGACTGACTGAATAAATTTTTGCGAGATCTGTCGCGAGTCGGCCATGTCAGGCATCACAGTCTTCGCGACTCTCTATACTGCGAACGTGCCCTAATACTTGCATACGTACGACACTGGCACCCTCCTTCCTCGGAGAAACAGTGGTTTCATTGAGTCGTTTCTTTTTTCATGTAAAGTAAAAACAAAACGTGACGTCCTCATATGTCATTCGCAGTCATCGCACCGCCGGCTCTCGGGATGAAATATTCAATAAGGGCGTGCCGAGGCCTTGTCCGCTGCGTCGGATATTTTATTCAGGGAAACAAAAGGAGTGACCTTGCGAACATGGTCAATAAGGTAGAGGGGCTGATAACTATTTATGCGTCATTTTCATCGCTTCCGGGCAGTGGTTGCTCATGAAAATTGTGACAAATATAACATACGTAATTTTTTTTTCCGTGCGGCAGTCTGTGTCATCGTAGACCTGAACATGGTTCGGCGTATACTGGCGAACCTGTAGCGAGGGACAAAATACGGACACGCTACGAAATGCTTAAATGATCCAGAGCACGTAAAGTATGGACGAAAACATTGGAACGAAAAAAATCTAACATTTATTTCATGCGTACATTCACTTTTACAAAATGAGAGCAGCTGTGGCTCTCTTCTTTTTTACGTAGTTTTTTTTAGCTACCCTATGTGTTCAGCTCGACGCGCAAAGTTGTCTCGTTCACCTTTGTAATTGATGCGGTGCATGACCTCAAAAAATCCTTACTGATATGATTTAACATTTCCTTCCGTTGGTATTGATTTAACATTCCTTCATTTGGTAGGCCGCGAAGCTCCATCACGGCGGCTGCATTTTTATGGAGGAAAAACGCTAAGGCGCCCATGTGCTGTGCGATATCAGTGCACGTTAAAGATCCTCAGGTGGTCGAAATTATTCCGGAGCCCTCCACTACAGCACCTCTCTCATCCTTTCTTCTTTCACTCCCTCCTTTATCCCTTCCCTTACGGCGCGGTTCAGGTGTCCAACGATATATGAGACAGATACTGCGCCATTTTCCTTTCCCCAAAAACCAATTATTATTATTATTATTATTATTATTATTATTAATTATTATTATTATTATTATTCTAACTCTGGCATTATACACGTTCTGCTCAACAACTGACCAATTTGTCGATAATTTCCAGAGTGGACGTGTTAGCGCGCTGCCTAATGTGTCGCTTTATGTTTGCCAAGTTTTCATTTGTATGCTGAGCCACGTACAGTCGTCAGCTTTATGAAAGGGAACACGTGATCGAGTGCCCCAGATAGCCTGGAACCCTACTTGTCGCGATACGCGTTGGCTCCTTTCAGAAACCAAGTGTGAAAAAGAGGCGCGATCCTCCATTGCCAGAAGCAGGCAAGGCAGCAGAACCCTTTCCACCACGTTGCGAAACACGGCTGCCCTGTATCGCCAAGTAGGGGTTCGAGAGTATCTACCACGCGCTTCCTCGTTCCCTTTAATAACGCTGACAACAGTACATCTTTTTAGTGCGAAAGCACTACTTCACGAAGCCTAATTGGCTCAATGAGTTTGTGTGAAGCTTGACCTTGAAGGTGACCTTGGCAAAACCTAGCACAGCGACAGTCCATGCGGAAATAAAAAAAATTGCCACGATTTGGTTCCGAACCCGCGACGGCGCAAACCGATGAGCTTCACTATTATAGACACTGCACGAGGGCACTAGGCTATTGCCGTAGCCGATCATGCCTCATGTTGTTGTTGTCGTTGTTGTTACCTTAGTCACTTACACTGCAATACGATCTTGCGCTGTGCATTGCACATCGCCATCTTCGTCAACTTCTGTCTACGGCGCAAACTGACGAGATCAGTTTAACCTCGTCTAGAGCTTAACCTGAGTCTAATACGAGTACATTCGCCAGACGTGCCGACGACCCAGCAAAGCAAACCCATGAGCCAACCAAGCTAAACACATGCTTTCGCACGTGTACTGGGCTTTCGCACGTGTATTACGTTAAAACCATACCACTTTCTTTCATAAATCTGACGGCGCGGTACACCTTGGAGCTGCATGTCCGCAGATTTCTCCGCCAGGGGTGATAAGTAATGCTGCGGCGCCGTTGAATTCAGTGGACATCTTCGAGGTGGAGGAGGTGCGCAAGGGGTGGAAGACGGACGTCTTCAACGGCGTGGAGCGAAAGTACCGGCGTGGCGAGCGCAAGCACTACCTGCCCTTCGGCGGCGTGGACATGCAGGAGGACCGCTGCTTCTCGCTCATCCTGTCCCCGAAGCACGAGACGCTTGACCTGGTGGCGCGCAGCCCCAACGAGTGCGACCTCTGGGTGCGCGGACTCAGCCATTTGGTCGCCAACTGCAAGAACACGCGCAGGGACCAGGAGTACGACAGGTATGACATGCAGGCCTACCAGTGTTGCATAGTTCTCAAAGTTCAGCCAGCTACGAAACTCTGGAATACCACTACACTGGATCGATCGAATGCTTTAGGTCTTCGGTGTTAGTGTCTTCATACACTCCAGACTACTGCAGTTTCTCCTGCTGAATGCCCACAGTAATTTTTGTGTTCTTCCATGGTGCTGACGCAGTATCTAAATTCGATGCATGCCACCATGTCGGGATGCCCACTTTGGCTGTATTTATGGCATGGTGCTTGTGCTCGCCTGTTCAGTACTTGGGCGCACATGCAAAAATTTAGCAAGGGACATGAGAACCAGGTTTCGTTAAGGGAACTTCGTTTTCGCTTGGGGCAGCCACGACGTTCATTGGAGTGGGGTTACACTGGCCCCTCACTCCAACGAGAAAGGACCAGGGTGGAGGTGATGGCAAGGGCAAGGCGTTGTTGTTGTTGCGACTGAAGGGAGGATGAAAACGAGAGTGCACGGGCCCGCCCACAGGCTCGTACTGAGCCACAGTCGCTGCCACGTGCAGAAAGAGGAGAGTTCAAAGATGTGTGAGGAAGATTGAGGCAAGACGTGGTGTGGTGTGGCGTGGGACGATGTGGGTAGGTTAGCCCTTGCAAAATCTTCTTTAGACAGTCTATAGACTGCCTATAGACTTCTGTCTATTAAGTCTATAGACTATATAGACGAGCCTAAAGAACAGTCTATAGGCAATTTAAATCCGATAGACAGTCTATAGACAGTCTACAGATTTAGGGCCATACACTTTTAGTAGGCTTTATTCTATAGGCAGTCTATAGCCTATGAGTAGACAAAAAGAAATATCTATAGGAAGGCAATATAGTCTATAAGAGGTCTATAGACTGTCTATGGACCATTTTAGTAAGGGAGGTTAGGGTAGAGTAGGGTAGGGTAGGGTAGGGTAGGGTAGGGTAAGAAGGAGGCGTACTTGATCTTTTGAAGAAGCTCTCCTCCGGATGGGAAGGGCGTCATTGCTTATATAAATGGACAAGCGGGCTGGGTTTAACCTGCAAAGAGTGCCTGAAATTATCAACCTACGTAACAAATACATATCGTGTAA